>JZKD02S0140985.1:40924-53662 GCA_000966675.3 Picea glauca | reverse complement strand
CAAAACTGAGCAAGTGCTCATTTTATCAAAGGCAGATTCATTACTTGGGGCACATTATATCAAAGGAAGGGATCGTTGTGGATCCTGAAAAGGTTGAGGCCATTCGAGAATGGTCAGTGCAAAGGAATGTGGCATAAGTTAGATATTTTATAGGTCTGGCAGGCTACTATAGAAGGTTTATAGCCGGATTCTCAAGGATATCTCATTCTATCACTTCCTTGCAAAGGAAAGAGAAGAAGTTCCAGTGGACTGAAGAATGTGAGAGAAGCTTCCAACAATTGAAGCAGCTACTAACCAACACTCCAATCCTGAAGATTGCAGATCCAAATAAGGATTATGTAGTGTGCACCGATGCGTGTAAGGAGGGGCTGGGAGGAGTTCTTAGCCAAGCGAGATTTGTAATTTGTTATGAGTCCCAAAAGCTAAAAGAGCATGAAAGGAATTATGCCACTCACGATTTAGAGCTAGCAACAATCATCCATGCCTTGAGGAAATGGAGACATTACCTCATGGGCAAAATATTCGAGTTGAGAACAGACCATAACAGTCTGAAGTATTTATTTGATCAGTCGACTTTAAATGCCAGGAAAATCAGATGGCTGGAGTTTCTGTGCGAATATGACTTTGATATCAAGCATATCAAAGGGAAAGAAAATAAGGTGGCTGATGCACTCAACAGAAAAGTGCATGAATTACATGCTACAACCATTAGCATGTAAAGGACTGAGATTAAAGACAGAATCTTGGAAGCTGCAAATGATGATTTGTAGTACAGAGGTTTAGTAGCAAAGCTACAACAGCGTGAGAGACCACAGACCAAGGAAAGTTACACCTTGGGAACTGATGGCTTACTTTTGTATAAAAACAGAGTGTATGTACCCAATGTCCAACAATTGAAGCTGGAAATTCTAAAAGAAATGCATAACATGGCTTATGTTGGACATCTTGGATATCAAAAGACTGTGGCAGAAGTCAAAAGCCATTATTTTTGGCCAGGTATGAAGAAATAAATCGCTGAATACATCGCCAGATGTATGGAGTGCCAGAAGGTTAAGGCTGAGCATAGGCACCCAATAGGGTTGCTACAACCTTTACCCATTCCTGGATGGAAATGGGACATGGTAATAATGGATTTTATCACTGGACTACCGAGAACAAGCAAGCAACATGATTCAATCATGGTGGTGGTGGACAAGCTTACTAAAGCTGCCCATTTTATTCCACTGAAAATCACCCACAGGGCAGCTGATGTTGCTGATATCTTTTTAAAAGAAGTTGCACGCTTGCACGAAATTCCTAAGACAATTGTGTCTGATAGGGACCCAAAATTCACCTCGAATTTATGGAAAGGACTATTCAAGGGATTCAGAATGAATATGAACTTTAGTACAACGTATAATCCTGAGTCTGATGGTCAGACAGAAAGGGTGAAGAGAGTAATAGAAGATATACTGAGAATGTATGTGATGGATAAACCATCAAGGTGGGAAGACTACCTGCATTTAGTAGAATTTGCCTACAACAATGGGTATCATACATCGTTGAATATGAGCCCATTCGAAGCACTTTATGGAATAAAGTGCAACACACCAGTAAGCTGGGATAATCCAGCTGACAGAGCAGTGATTGGGCCTGAGCTGCTCAAAGAGATGGAAGACCAAATGATAAGGATTAAACGAAATCTGAAAGCTGCCTAGGATAGGCAGAAAAGTTATGTTGACAATAACATAACCCATAGAGAATTCAAAGTGGGTGACCATGTTTTCCTGAAAGTGAGGACTAACAAGAGTTCCCTGAAGTTGGGAAGTTGTGCCAAATTGGCAGCAAGATTTTGTGGGCCATTTGAGATCCTGGAAAGGATTGAGCTAGCGGCATACATGCTTACATTACCTGCATCTATGACTGTACATAATGTGTTTCATGTTTCATTGCTTAAGAAATATGTACTTGATGCTAATCATGTTATCGATTGGAATGTGATTTAGGTGGAACCAGAGGGTGTCCTGCAAGTGCATCCTGTGCACATATTGGACAGGAAAAACAAACAACTCTGGAATCGAGCTATAGAGTTGTAAAGGTCCAATGGACCTGGTACGGTCCTGAGGATACGACATGGGATCATGCAGATGCTATGCGGGCAGAGTACCCACATCTTTTTGAAAATTTTGAAAGGCTAGCAGAGACAGTGTAAGTTGCATTGAGGACAGTGCAGAAATAAGTGGAGGGGAATTGTAGTGTCCCCAAGGCCGAGCCATGTCGT
Source organism: Picea glauca (assembly GCA_000966675.3). Taxonomy (NCBI): domain Eukaryota; kingdom Viridiplantae; phylum Streptophyta; class Pinopsida; order Pinales; family Pinaceae; genus Picea; species Picea glauca. Next base: position 51,402 of record JZKD02S0140985.1, on the reverse strand, counting down.
AGATCATGTTCTGAAAGGAATTGTAATTATGTTTAATAGGCTGGTGAGCAAAGTTTTTATAAGATGGTGGCTTATGTGTTTGTTAGGATAGGGAGCCTAAGTGTTGAAGGCTAGGAGCTTGTTGTTGTATATGTAATCATGCAGAACAATTAATAAAAAAATTTGTAAACATCGCCAGGTGCAGATCGACCACAATGAATGAGTGAAGGGGGACTAAGAATCCATAGAGAGGGCAAGGAATTAGAGGCTGGAAGGTGGGAAAAGGGGCTAAGTGTTTATCCTAGGGGGCTTAAGCCTGGGAATAATATTTTATTNCATTATGAATTCACAGTGGTGTCGTTTGGACTGACAAATGCACCTGTTGTTTTCATGTGCTTAATGAATGGAGTGTTCAGAGATTATTTGGACAAGTTTGTCATAGTCTTCCTGGGCGATATCTTGGTGTATTCCAAGATAGAGGAAGAACATGAGAAACACCTGAGAATGGTGTTGCAGGTGTTGAGAGAACACCAGCTGTATGAAAAACTGAGCAAGTGCTCATTTTATCAAAGGCAGATTCATTACTTGGGGCACATTATATTAAAGGAAGGGATCACTGTGGATCCTGAAAAGGTTGAGGCCATTCAAGAATGGTCAATACCAAGGAATGTGGCAGAAGTTAGATATTTTATGGGTCTGGTAGGATACTATAGAAGTTTTATAGGCGGATTCTCAAGGATAGCTCATTCTATCACTTCCTTGCAAAGGAAGGAGAAGAAGTTCTAGTGGACTGAAGAATGTGAGAGAAACTTCCAGCAATTGAAGCAGCTACTAACCAACGCTCCAATCCTAAAGATTGTAGATCCAAATAAGGATTATGTAGTGTGCATCGATGCATGTAAGGAGGGGCTAGGAGGAGTTCTCATCCAAGAGGGATTTGTAATTTTTTATGAGTCTCGAAAGATGAAAGAGCATGAAAGGAATTATTCCACTCATGATTTAGAGCTAGCAGCAATCATCCATGCCTTGAGGAAATGGAGACATTACCTCATGGTAAAAAGATTCGAGTTGAGAACAAACCATAATAGTCTGAAGTATTTATTTGATCAACCAACTTTAAATGCCAGGAAAATAAGATGGTTGGAGTTTCTATGCGAATATGACTTTGATATCATGCATATCAAAGGGAAAGAAAATAAGGTAGCTAATGCACTCAGTAGAAAGTGCACGAATTACATACTACAACCATTATCATGTACATGACTGAGATTAAAGATAGAATTTTGGAAGCTGCAAATGTTGATTTACAGTACAGAGGTTTAATAGCAAAGCTACAACAACATGAGAGACCACAGACCAAGGAAAGTTACACCTTGGGAAATAATGGCTTACTTCTGTATAAAAACAGAGTGTATGTACCCAATGTCCAAGAATTGAAACTGGCAATTCTAAAAGAAATGCATAACGTGGCTTATGTTGGACATCCTGGATATCAAAAGACTGTGGCAGCAGTCAAAAGCCATTATTTTTGGCTGGGTATGAAGAAAGAAATCGCTGAATACAATGCCAGATGTATGGAGTGCTAGAAGGTTAAGGATGAGCATAGGCACCCAAAAGGGTTGTTACAGCCTTTACCCATTCCTGAATGGAAATGGGACGTGGTAAAAATGGATTTTATCACCAGACTACCTAGAACAAGCAAGCAGCATGATTCAATCATGGTGGTGGTGGAAAAGCTTACTAAAGCTGCCCATTTTATTCCACTGAAAACCACCCATAGGGCAGCTGATGTTGCTGATATCTTTCTAAAAGAAGTTGCACGCTTGCACAGAATTCCTAAGACAATTGTGTCTGATAGGGACCTAAAATTCACCTCGAATTTCTGGAAAGGATTGTTCAAGGGATTCAAAATGAATTTGAACTTTAGTACAATGTATCATCCTGAGTCTGATGGTCAGATAGAAAGGGTGAACAGAGTAATAGAAGATATACTGAGAATGTATGTGATGGATAAAACATCAAGGTGGGAAGACTACCTGCATTTAGTAGAATTCTCCTACAATAATGGGTATCATACATCGTTGAAGATGAGCCCATTAGAAGCACTTTATGGAAGAAAGTGCAACACACTAGTAAGTTGGGATAATCCAGCTGACAAAGCAGTGATTGGGCCTGAGCTACTCAAAGAGATGGAAGACCAAATGATAAGGATTAAATGGAATCTGAAAGCTACCTAGGATAGGCAGAAAAGTTACGCTGACAGTAACAGAAGCCATAGAGAATTTAAAGTGGGTGACCATGTTTTCCTAAAAGTGAAGACTAACAGGAGTTCCCTGAAGTTGGGAAGTTGCGCCAAATTGGCAGCAAGATTTTGTGGGCCATTTGAGATCTTGGAAAGGATTGGGCCAGTTGCATACATGATTTCATTACCTGCATCTATGATTGTACATAATGTGTTTCATGTTTCACTGCTTAAGAAATATGTACCTGATGCTAATCATGTTATCGATTGGAATGTGATTTAGGTGGAACCAGAAGGTGTCATGCAAGTGCATCCTATGTGCATATAGGACAGGAAAAGAAAATAGCTTCAGAATCCAGCTATAGAGCTTGTAAAGGTCCAGTGGACCTGGTACGGTCCTGAAGATGCGACATGGGAGCATGCAGATGCTATGTGGGTAGAGTACACACATCTTTTTGAAAATTTTGAAAGGCTTGCAGAGACAGTGTAAGTTGCACTGAGGATAGTGCAGAAATAAGGGGAGGGGGACTGTAGTGTCCCCAAGGCCGAGCCCTGTTGTAAATCATGTTCTGAAAGGAATTGTAATTATGTTTTATAGGTTGGTGAGCCAAGTTTTTATAAACTGGTGGCTTATGTGTTTGTTAGGCCAGGGAGCCTAAGTGTTGAAGGCCAGGAGCCTATTGTTGTATATGTAATCATGCAGAACAATTAATAAAAATTTGTAAACACCACCATGTGCAGACCGACCATGATGAATGAGTGAAGTGGGACTAAGAATCCATAAAGAGGGAAAGGAATTAGAGGCTAGAAGGTGGGAAAAGGGGCTAAGTGTTTAGCCTAGGGGGCTTAAGCCTGGGAATAATATTTTATTATTATTCCAAAAGAACATGTGCCATTTATATTTTTNACGCAAAACTGAGCAAGTGCTCATTTTATCAAAGGTAGATTCATTACTTGGGGCACATTATATCAAAGGAAGGGATCGTTGTGGATCCTGAAAAGGTTGAGGCCATTCGAGAATGTTCAGCACCAAGGAATGTGGTGGAAGTTAGATCTTTTATGGGTCAGGAAGGCTACTATAGAAGGTTTATAGTCGGATTCTCAAGGATAGATCATTCTATCACTTCCTTGCAAAGGAAGGAGAAGAAGTTACAGTGGACTGAAGAATGTGAGAGCAGCTTCCAGCGATTGAAGCAGCTGCTAACCAGCACTCCAATCTTGAAGATTGCAGATCCAAATAAGGATTACGTAGTGTGCATCGATGCATGTAAGGAGAGGCTGGGAGGATTTCTCAGCTAAGAGGGATTTGTAATTTGTTATGAGTCCCGAAAGTTGAAAGAGCATGAAAGGAATTATGCCACTCACGATTTAGAGCTAGCAACAATCGTCCACACCTTGAGGAAATTGAGACATTACCTCATGGGAAAAAGATTTGAATTAAGAACAGACCATAACGATCTGAAGTATTTATTTGATCAACCGACTTTAAATGCCAGGAAAATCAGATGGTTGGAGTTTCTGTGTGAATATGACTTTGATATCAAGCATATCAAAGGGAAAGAAAATAAGTTGGTTGATGCACTCAGTAGAAAAGTGCACGAATTACATGCTACAGCCATTAACATGTACAGGATTGAGATTAAAAACAGAATTTTGGAAGCTGCAAATGTTGATTGGCAGTACAGAGGTTTAGTAGAAAAGCTACAGCAGTGTGAGAGAACACAGACCAAGGAAAGTTATACCTTGGGAACTGATGCCTTACTTCTGTATAAAAATAGAGTGTATGTACCCAATGTCCAATAATTGAAGCTGGCAATTCTAAAAGAAATGCATAACGTGGCTTATGTTGGACATCCTGGATATCAAAAGACTGTGGCAGCAGTCAAAAGCCATTATTTTTGGCTGGGTATGAAGAAAGAAATCGTTGAATACATCTCCAGATGTACGGAGTGCCAGAAGGTTAAGGCTGAGCATAGGCACCCAGCAGGGTTGCTGCAACCTTTACCCATTCCTGAATGGAAATGGGACGTGGTAACAATGGATTTTATCACCGGACTACCTAGAAAAAGCAAGCAACATGATTCAATCATGGTGGTGGTGGACAAGCTTACTAAAGCTGCCCATTTTATTCCACTGAAAACCACCCACGGGGCAGTTGATGTTGTTGATATCTTTTTAAAAGAAGTTGCACGCTTGCACGAAATTACTAAGACAATTGTGTCTGATAGGGACCCAAAATTCACCACGAATTTTTGGAAAGGACTGTTCAAGGGATTCGGAACGAATCTGAACTTTAGTACAACGTATCATCCCGAGTCTGATGGTCAGACAGAAAGGGTGAACAAAGTAATAGAAGATATACTGAGAATGTATGTGATGGATAAACCATCAAGGTGGGAAGACTACCTGGATTTAGTAGAATTTGCCTACAATAATGGGTATCATACATCATTGAAGATGAGCCCATTCGAAGCACTTTATGGAAGAAAGTGCAACACACCAGTAAGCTGGGATAATCTAGGTGACAGAGCAATGATTGGGCCTGAGCTGCTCAAAGAGATGGAAGACCAAATGATAAGGATTAAATGGAATTTGAAAGCTGCCCAGGATAGGCAGAAAAGTTACGCTGACAGTAACAGAACCCATAGAGAATTCAAAGTGGGTGACCATGTTTTCCTGAAAGTGAAGACTAACAAGAGTTCCCTGAAGTTGGGAAGTTGCACCAAATTGGCAGCAAGATTTTGTGGGCCATTTGAGATCCTGGAAAGGATTGGGCCAGTTGCATACATGCTTGCATTACCTGCATCTATGACTGTACATAATGTGTTTCATGTTTCACTCCTTAAGAAATATGTACCTAATGCTAATCATGTTATCGATTGGAATGTGATTCAGGTGGAACCAGAGGGTATCCTGCAAGTGCATCCTGTGCGCATATTGGACAGGAAAAGCAAATAGCTCCGGAATTGAGCTATAGAGATTGTAAAGGTTCAGTGGACCTGGTACGGTCATGAGGACATGACATGGGAGCATGCAGATGCTATGCAGGCAGAGTACCCGCATCTTTTTGAAAATTTTGAAAGGCTTGCAGAGACAGTGTAAGTTGCATTGAGGACAGTGCAGAAATAAGGGGAGGGGAATTGTAGTGTCCTCAAGGTCGAGCGCTGTCGTAGATCATGTTCTGAAAGGAATTGTAATTATGTTTTATAGGCTAGTGAGCCAAGTTTTTATAATCTTGTGGCTTATGTGTTTGTTAGGCCAGGGAGCCTAAGTGTTGAAGGCCAGGAGCCTGTTGTTGTATATGTAATCATGCAGAACAATTAATAAAAATTTGTAAACACCACCAGGTGCAGACCGACCACGATGAATGGGTGAAGGGGGACTAAGCATCCATAGAGAGGGCAAGGAATTAGAGCCTGGAAGGTGGGAAAATGGGCTAAGTGTTTAGCCTAGGGGACTTTAGCCTAGGAATAATATTTTGTTATTATTCCAAAAGAACATGTGCCATTTATATTTTTATCCTGAGTTCCTGACCAAGGGAAGGTGATGCTTGTTGGTGGAATGCATGTAGTCTCCAGGGCAACAAGTGTCGACCTTGGTGCATGCGAGTAAAACAGCCAGGGTGGACCGTGAGGGGGTTCCTTCTTCCATTTGATCGGACTGCCTGAGCGTGTATGAGCTCTGAGCAGTACGACTGACCCGAGTTCTGCAGAGAACCTTCATGAGTTCCTGTGATCCGAAAAGTCTGTGTCTGGCTCTGAGAAAACCCGTGTATACCTCTGTACTAAACCAGAAGCCTATGATCGATTCTGAAAGAGCTGGTTTCACCTCTTCTTTTAACCAGAAAAGCCCGTGTTGTGTCTGGAGAATCCGTGTGCATCCACTGCCTGAGATCGAGCCTGTGCGTAAGATCTCTATTCCAAAGCCATGACCGTGAGATCAATTTTCCATCGCTGAATCAGTTGGAGGAAGCTTGTGTTTGTTTCCTGTGGGTTGTTGTGGCCACACAGTGCTAGACTGCATATGGCTTGTGACCAGTTGTGAAACTCTCTCTCTCTCCAGGTGAGAGTGGTGTTGAGGTTGGATGAACAGGTGGTTTTGTTCTGTGAGCATCTCTCTCTAGAGGAGAGAGTGTGCAGAGGAAGGAGGGGACTCCTGGAAGGAACCCTGTAGCTGCCACAGAGCCTGGAGACTTCCAGTCCGGTCTATTGCTATAACCCAAGGCAAGGGAGGTTAGCAGCCGAAGGACTGTCCAGGTGACAGAGAAGGTGTATACTCCTGGGGTGGAACAGTCATGTGGGGAATGAGGGTATGTGGGCAGTGAGTATGAGAGGTTCCTGGGAGAGAATCCCATCCTTGTGGTTGTGTGTTGTTTTCCCTGTAACCTCAGCCTAGCCTAGGATTCCTTGTCTCGGGGTGGAGCTTAGTCCCAGCTCGGGGGTGACCCACTACTGAGCTTGATGAGTAGTGCGGTCTAAGGCTAGGAGGTTCATGGAAGGCCTGCACTTGGTTGGTGGAATATACCACTGTTAAAATATAAGTATCTGATTATGCTTGAATCATGTTTTACATGACTGTGCTTCTTATGTTATCTTGAATTCCACTGTGTGTATTAATTAATATTAAATGTTATTGATTGTTAATTATAGCAGTAAATAATATGTTTACTTTGAGCTTAAATGTGTTTCATTTGCTTAAATGCATGTTGTTTTATAATCCAGAGTGGGTGTTATATTTCCACGAAGTTTGTTAACTGAAAAAGTGGTGTTACAAATAGGTTCTTCCAATACCAAGCAAACCTTGGTTAACAACATTCTCAACCAAACTCCTTCACGTCTTGTGTTTGATGAGCCTCTATAATTGACCTATGTTGAAGATAATACAATTGTATGTTACTTATTTTTGCTCCAATTCACAACTATTTAACTAGCAATAAATGAAACAACATGAGGACATCCTATCATCCACATATTTGATCCAGGTGGATATTGGTGGCCACCCACCTGCTCCAACTAACTCCTCTTGTTAGTTTTTAGTGCATCATGTTCTTTTGTAATCCTTTGTAATTGTGGGTTCTACAGTTCTGGGGCTGTCTAAAACCCTGCACATCTTCCAGGTGGATATTGGTGGCCTCCCACCTAATCCAATTGGCTTATTTTGTATGTTTTCATGTCAGCACACCGTGTTGTACTTCCAGGGTCATTTTAGGGCACTAAACAATGTTTTTTTTGTCTTGCCATAGTCAAACTATAAACTGAGTTAAATTTTGATGTTGTAATGTGTATTTCTCGAAAATACCTTTCCAACGAGCTATCATGCGCCTAAAACGGAGATCGTATGCAAAAGTTACGACACCGGGAAGTTAATGTACTAACTTACCCAAATGGGGCCCACATGACTTTTGGCGTTTCATCTCCTAGGGTTAGGTTTTTGGATGTACATGGTTTTAGAATTCATGTTTATCATAAAAACGTCTTCAAAGCCTCATTGTAATCATCTTCCAATGAATGATCGTAGTCGTCATGTCTCTTCTCGGAGATAAAGCTACCACCATTCTAGCGAGTCTTGCACTCTGTATTTTTACAGTCTCTTTACAATTATTTCATTAAAAGAAATCAAGTATTGTTGTATTTCTCTATGTCTGGAAATATTCATGAGTACTTCATTATAATTACTCTGCTTTCATTTCATTCCGAAAATAATCTAGATTAGTGGTATTAGAGCAGGCAGCTCTTGATCTTCTTCTTTTTTCACACATGTCCTCAACGAGGTCCGAGTATAGCCAGTTGGGTCTTGATCTTGTATCTCTTGAGGAAAATCACTCTCACATGCCCAAGAAACCCTCTATAGTGGCAGAAAATAAAAACGACAGAGCAGAAGATTCTATTAACGTGTTGCTTGAGCAAGCTCTCGCACGATAGAGGGATGAAATGATGGAGAATTTTGCGCACATCCTTCAACTCCTGTCGATAGAAAAAGGCACATCTTCATCCAATGACCATTTTGGAGGAACCTCTCCCTTCAAGGTACAAGGTAATTTTTATATTCCCATATTTGAAGGTCAGATAGATGTGAATGCCCTAGAAAAATGGTTAAATCTATTAGAAGGTTATTTTTCTGTTCAAAATTTTTCTGGTAGGGAAAAGATCACCTTTGCACTCCTCAAATATCTCCCCCATGTCAAACATTGGTGGGAAACTTACTGGGAGAAAAGTTCCACAGAGGAATCTGGAATATATGGGGTCGAGCCCACTTGGGATTATTTTGTGGATGTGGTCAAAGAACAGTACTATCATGTTGATAACTATGAAGAACAGTACATGATATGGACCACACTGTGGAAAGATAAGACCCAAACAGTGTTGGAGTTCACAAATACTTTTCATACCTTGCACACCAAGATAGGTATCAAAGACTCTAAGTGAAATATGGTTCTGAAATATTGTGGGGCTTTGCATAGGTACATCCAAACCGAAATGGATTTCCTAAACATCTCATCATTGGGAGCTGCCTATCGATATGTTGTTGAAATCGAGCAGAAATTTAAGCACCAGAACAAATGGGAATTCAGGTCTGCAAATATGCAATAACCAAAGCATGGTAAAGATGGCCCTAACCAACAACCTCTAGACAACCAGTCCAAGAAATGGGACAATAAGGGTAAAGTAAAGACGAAGAATGACACTGGGAAGTGGTTTGAATTTCAAGAAATCCCTTGGCACAACATCGATGAATGTCGATCAAAATATTCATTGGTGGTCAAGGTCAAAGACAGGGAGCTGAACCCTGAATCCAATCCAGAAAATATTGAAAACAAACAGATCATCAATGCAGACCCCACTACTATTGTCGCGACCACAATAATTCAACTAGAATAACCAATAGATCCTGAAGAGGGGGAGTGCCTCTTCCATTCACATATGTGGGTGAAGGGGACCCCATTGCATTTCATTGTTGATAACAACAGCTAGAAGAACCTCATCTCAGCTAAGGTCATCAAACAGTTGGGGTTTTCAAAAACACCACACCCGAAGCCATACAACATTGGGTAGCTTCACCATGGATGAGATCTTCACGTCAACCAATAGTGTCGTATGTCCTATGGCATCCATCCCTTCAAGGATGAGGTAGTGTGTGATGTTTCCCCTCTTGATGTCTATGATGTTTTTTTGGGCCAACCATATATGTGAAAACGTCATGTTGTCTATGAGTCTAGACCCCGTAGTGTCATTATTACTTTGGGAGGTCAGCTCTACAGGATACCAGAGGTAGTTCCAACTACTCCTCCACCAAAACATATCTGCAAGGTAATCTCACATACTGCAAAATTCATCCTCTTCACAGTCTATTCAAAGGATGCACAGAAGACCAATAGAACCATTGCAGCCTCAACACCTTCTATCCAGCAAAACCAGATTATCGAAGATAAAGAATATATTGTTTCTTCACCTACAATCATTCCTACACAATGCCCCACCAAACCCAGAAACAACAAGTTGGTGGAACAACTTCAAGCCCTCCAGCAACATGTTTGTGGCAGTCTTCCACAAGCCAAGAAGCATAACTTCTCCAACAAGGCACGTAGCTCACCAAGCTTCAGATTCAGAAAATGTTTTCCCCTCTTCCCTAACCACTCAACATAATGGGGACCATTACTTCCTAAGGGGGGAGGATTGATCTAGGTGGATATTGGTGGCCACTCACCTGCTCCAACTGGATCCTCTTGTCAGTTTTTAATGCAACACGTTCTTCTGTACTCCTTTGTAATTGTGGGTTCTACACTTCTGGGGCTATCTAAATCCCTACACATCTTTTGGGTGGATATTGGTGGCCTCCCACCTAATCCAACTAGCTTATTTTGTATGTTTTCATGTCAGTACATATTGTTGTACTTCCAGGGCCGTTTTGGGGCCCTAAACCGTGTTTTTTTGGCTCGCCACAATCAAAATGTAGATGGAATCAAAGTTTGACGACATAATGTGTATTTCTCAAAAATACCTTTCCAACGGGCTATCATGTGCCTAAAACGGAGATCGTATGCAAAAGTTATGACCCCGGGAAGTTAATGTACTAACTTACCCAAACGGGGCCCACGTGACTTTCGGTGTTTCATCTCCTAGGGTTAGGTTTTTGGATGTCTAGGGTTTTGGCATTCATGTTTATCATAAAAAGGCCTTCAGAGCCTCATTGTAATCATCTTCTAGCAAATGAGTGTAGCCATCACATCTCTTCTTAGAGATAAAGCTGCCACCATTTT
>JZKD02S0140919.1:0-23806 GCA_000966675.3 Picea glauca | reverse complement strand
TAAAGCAAGATCCAAGGCAGTGGTATTTTAAGTTTGACAGGTTTATGACAGAACAAGGTTATAGTAGATGTCATTCTGATCACTGTGTTTATTTTAAAAAGCTAGAAAATGGAAGTTATATTATCTTGCTATTGTATGTAGATGACATTCTTGTTGTAGGGTCTAATATGTGGGATATAAATGTGTTCAAGAAGAAATTAGCTAATGCATTTGCAATGAAGGATTTGGGTGCTGCAAAGAAAATCCTTGGTATGAGAATAACAAGAGATAGGAAAAATCGCAAATTGACATTGTTTCAGGGTGAGTGCATAGAGAAGGTGTTGGACAGGTTTAGAATTCAGAATGCAAAACCAGTTAGTACACTTTTGACCAGCCATTTGAAATTAACTAAGGAAATGTGCCCCAAGACACAGGAGGAGATAGAATACATGTCCAGGGTCCCTTATTCATCAGCAGTTGGCAGCTTGATGTATGCAATGGTTTGCACAAGACCAAATATTGCACATGCAGTGGGAGTTGTGAGCAGGAACATGAACAATCCAGGTAAAGAACATTGGGAGGCAGTAAAGTGGATTCTCAGGTATTTGAGAGGTACTGCTACTCATGCATTATGTTTTGGGGGTTCAGACACTTTTCTACAGGGATATGTTGATTCAGATATGGTAGGTGATAAAGATAGCAAGAGGAGCACCACAGGGTATGTTTTTACTATAGGTGGAACAATAGTAAGTTGGATTTCGAAACTAAAAAAGGTTGTTGCACTTTCAACAACATAAGAAAAGTATCTTGCTGCTACAGAGGCTAGTAAAGAAATGATTTGGTTACAGAGGTTTATGGAGGAATTGGGAAAGAAGTAGGAGAATAACAGGTTATACTATGACAGTGAGAGTGCCATTCATCTTGCAAAGAACTCAACCTTCCATTCGAAGAATAAGCATATACAAATGTGGTACAATTTCATACAATCCATCTTGGAAGATGGACATTTGAAGTTGGAAAAGATACACATTAGCCGGAATCCTGTAGACATATTAACAAAGGGAGTAACCAAGAAGAAACAAAGTTCTTGCTCAGTTTTAGTTGGTATTGAAGCATGAAAGTGAAGATGAGAAATTTCCAGGTCCAAGAAGGTTTGTAGTCCAACAGATAAAACAATGGTGGAGTTGTTGAGATCAGTCTCCAAGTGGGAGATTGTTGGTTGTGGATCTTGATTATCTTCATGATTCAGAGGTCTTTGTTTTCAGCTGTGTTTATATCCCATGAATACTTTACACCCCAAAATAATGTACACTCATCCACGCAGGGGAGTGCATGGGGGGGTTACCCCCCTACAGGGTTCGGGGGAAAGTGGGGGTTCGGGGGTGAAGCCCCCAAAGGAAAAATTGCCTTGTAAATGTATATTGTAATTTCATTGTAAATCCAGACCGTTCATTACAAGGTCACAGATCTAACGATAGAAGTTATGTTAGGGTTTTTTTCCCTAGAAGGACACCCTCTTTTATGAGGGAAATGTATTATGACTATGTATCATAGAGAATATTGTATTCTGAGAGAGGAGACTGTGAGAGAAATAAGAGGAAGTTACAATGGGTTTGTTGTAGGTTGTATCCCTTCATTTGTTGGATATTAATAAAGGAAGGACCTGTCAATTTCTCTGGTGGACGTAGCCCACACTAGGTGAACCACATATATCTATGTCTCTATTGTATTGTGTATCTTCTGTGCTTTATTTCCGCATTTGTTTTATTTTATTGCTCTTTGATCCTGGTTTTCTAACACCCATGGCATATCATAGTGAAACACTATCAGATGTTGTTCGTAAATACCCTACATACAACAAAGAAATGTACTCCATTGTGCAAGCCTGTCGCTAGTGGAGACATTAAATTCTTGTGAAGGAGACATACATCCACACTGATCATAAGCCATTGCAGTTCATGTAGACATAAGGAAAATTGCAGAATGACCACCATCATAAGTGGTCCACATACTTGCAACAGTTCCACCTCAACATCAAGTATAAAACAGGGGGTACCAACCGAGTTGTTGATTTCGTCAGCCGAACTCCAGTCACAACACTCACCACAATGCTAGACTCTTTCGGCCACGAGACCTTCGAATGGCCCCACCTCTATGAGACAGAACCTGACTTCACCACCACCTACCAAATTTTGGTCGCAAACTCAGTTGTCGTTAATTTCCATCTTCAAGATAGGTTGGTGTTTCGTTTGTGACATCTCTGAGTTCCATCAAGCGAGCGAGCAAAGCTGATATGGGAAGCTCACGATAGTCGGGTGGCAGGACACTTCAACATCGAAAAGACAGTGGCAGTGATACAAAAACATTTCTAATGACCAAAACTTCGACATGATGTCGGCAAGTATATCAGGTACTACACTGCCTATGTTATTGACAAACCAACCACTAAGAAACAGGGCATGTACACCCCTCAACCTACTCTTGACAAGCCATGGGAATCCATCTCAATGGACTACATGCCAGGCCTTCTGTCCACCAAAATGGGAAATGATTGTTTTTTTTTGGTTGTTGATCGCTTTTCCAAGATGGCAATTATGGTCGCCTGCAAGAAGAGCATCACAACAAAGGCCACTGCTAATATCTTCTTTGAACGATTCTGGGTACATTTTGGAATCCCACAAACCATTTTCTCAGATCAAGATAGTTGGTTCCTCAACACATTTTGGTCGAGCCTCTGGTCATTGTTGGAAACCAACCTCACCAAATCCACTGCCTTCCACCCCTAGACAGATGGTCAAACTGAGGTCGTCAATCAAATGATCCTGCATATCCCGCGCATGCACAATTCCAAGCACCCCCACACATGGGATGATAGTCTTCCCTATGCCCAACTTAGCTACAATCAATACCTACAAAGATCAATTGGCCACAACCCATTTTAGGTGGGGTTGGAATTCCAACCATTGGGCTCCATGGATGTTGCACTACCCCTAGCGACCACCTCGGTCGACTCATCCCCCGCTCCATCTGAAGCTGGAAAAGACACTTGGTTCATTGAGTGAATCCAACACATCCGCCAACATGTGCAAGATATTTTACAAAATTCCAATTCCAAGTACAAGCAGAGCCATGATCAACACCGGGTGCCACATAAATTTCAGGTGGGAGGCAAAGTTTGGTTGCACTTGCAGAAAGAAAGCCTTATAGGGCCCCATCAGAAGATTTTCCCACTTTGTTATGGGTTGTACACCATCACCAAGGCTATGGGTGAAAATTATTTTGATCTCAACATTCCTCCTTTCCTTGGCTTGCACCCAGTATTCAACATGGCTCTCCTTCGACCATATTTCCCACCATTATTGGACACCTCAGAGATAGAAGAGCAATTGACACCAACATAGATAAACCTTGACTACATGCAATAGGCATCCAATGATCATATTGTGGACACACAGGTCAAGGGCACTCACCATCAAAGGATCCAACTTTATCGAGTTGTCAAAGAAGGGCAACTCCTGCACCAAGTCAAGTGGCTGACCCTGGGCCAAATTCAACAGAAATTTCCTCATCTAATGGGGAAACTCAACATACTGGAGACCATTGCTTCCTAAGGGAGGAGGATTAATCCAGATGGATGTCTATGGCCTCCCACCTATTCCAACTCACTTGTTTTGGCAGTTTTCTAGTTTGGTAGTTTTTTCCTAGTTTTTGGGTCCCTGACTTCCAGGGTTGTTTTGAGGCCCTAAACAATGTTATCAGGGCTCGCCATAGTGGGACTATTAATTAAGTCTAATTTTGACGGAAAAATGTGTATTCCTTGGATAGACCTTTCCAACATACTATCATGTGCCTAAATTAGAGATCATATGAAAAAGTTACAACCCCGAGAAGTTGATGTACTAGCTTACACCAACGGGGCCCACATGAATTTTGGCGCTTCATCTCCTAGGGTTAGTTTTTTTTATGCCTAGGGTTTTGGAATTCATGCTTATTTTAAGAAATGCCTTCAAAGCCTCATTTTAATCATCTTCTTGCGTATGAGCGTAGTCGTCACATCTCTTCTCAAAGATAAGCTTCCACCATTCACCAAAGCTTGTTTTCTGTTGCATTTTACAGTTTCAGCTTATTTCCTTATTAAATAGAAACGAATTTTACTGTATCTCTGTTATTCTGTGTTAAACATATTTTAATAATCTGTATTCATTTCTTTCTTCTCATAAAATCTGGATCAGTGGTATCAAAGCGGTTTGCTCATTATCGTTCTTAATGAATCTCCCCAACAAGTTCATGGTACAAAGAATTGGGTCTCGAGTTTGTTTCTCTTGAGGACAAAATCTCTCACACACCCAAGTGACCTCTCATGGTGGGAGAAAATAAAGACGATGAGACAGGAGATCCTAAATGTTGCTTGAGGAATCCCTCACGCAACAGAGGAACGAGATGATGGATAGTTTTNTACTCCATTGTTCAAGACTGTCGCCAGTGGAGACATTACATTATTGGCAAGGAGACAGTCATCCACACTTATCATAAGCCACTGTAGTTCATGCAGAAAGAAGGAAAATTGTAGAATGACCTCCATTAGAGGTGGTCCACATACTTGCAGCAGTTCCACCTCAACATCAAGTATAAAACATGAAGTAACAACCGGGTTTTTGATTGTCTCAGTCGACCTCTAGTCGCGACACTCACCACGGTGCTAGACTCTTGCTGCCATGAGACCTTCGAATTGAACAAACTCTATGAGACAGACCCTAACTTCGCAACCACCTACCAAATGTTGGGCCATCTTTGCATTCCATCAAGCGAATGAAGATGATATGGGAAGCTCACTACATTCGGGTGGCAGGACACTTCGGCATCGAAAAGACAATGGCAGTGTTGTAGAAACATTTCTATTGGTCAAAACTTCGATAGGATGTCGAAAAGTATATCAGGTCCTGCGCCTCCTACATTATTTCCAAACTAAACACTAAGAAACAGGGTTTGTACAGCCCTCTTCCTACATGCCATGGGAATCCATCTCAATGGACTACATGTCAGGCCTTCCATCCACCAAAAGGGGAAATGACTATGTTTTAATGGTTGTTGATCGCTTTTCCAAGATGGCGATTCCGACCGCCTGCAAGAAGAGAACACAACAGTGTCCACTTCCAATCTCTTATTTTAATGAGTCTAGGTACATTTTGGAATCCCACAAACCATTATCTCAAATCGGGAAAGTTGGTTCCTCAACACATTCTAGTCGAGCCTCTGGTCACTGTTGGACACCAAGCTCACCAAATCCACTGCCTTCCACCCCCAGACAGATGATCAAATTGAAGTCGTCAATTGAATGATCGTGCATATCCTACGCATGTACAATTCCAAGAACCTCAACACATGGGATGAGATTCTTCCCTATGTCCAACATAGCTACAACCGATCCCTACATATCTTAATTGGGCACAATCCCTTTTAGGTGGGGTTGGGATTCCAACCATTGGGCCCCATGGATGTTGCACTACTTCTCGTGACCACCTCGACTAACTCGTCCCCTACTCCACCATAAGCTAACAAAGTCACCTGGTTCATTGAGTGGATCCAACACATCCACCAACAAGTGCATGGTATTTTACATAAGTCCAATGCCAAGTACATGCAATGCCATGATAAACATCGGGTGCCACATAAGTTTTAGGTGGGAGACAAAGTTTGGTTTTGCACTTGCAAAAGGAATTCCTTATAGGTCCCCATCAGAATCTTTTCCCACTCCGTTATGGGTCGTACACCATCACCAAGGTTGTGGGTGAAAATGATTTTGAGATCAACATTCATCCTTTCCTTGGCCTGCACCTAGTATTCAACGTGGCTCTCCTTCGGCCATATTTCCCACCAATATTGGACACCTCAAAGATAGCAGAGCAGTTGACACCAACATAGCTCAACCCTGACTGAATGCCATAGGCATCCGATGATCAGACTATGGACACATGAGTCAAGGGCACTCGACATCAAAGGATCCAACTTTATCCAGTTGTCAAAGTAGGGCAACTCCTGCACCAAGGCAAGTGGCTCACCCGTGGCCAAATTTAGAAAACATTTCCTCATCCGATGGGAAAAATCAACGCAATGGAGACCATTGCTTCCTAAGGGGGGATGATTGATCCATATCAATTTTGGTGGCCTCCAACCTATTCCAACTCACTCATTTTGGTAGTTTTCCAGTTTGGCATTTTTTTCCTAGTTTTTGGGTCCCCAACTTCCAGGGCCATTTTGAGGCCCTAAACAATGTTTTTAGGGCTCGCCACAGTGAGAATACTAGTTAGACTAGAGTTTGATGGAAACATGTGTAGTCCTCGGATATAAATTTCCAACGGGATATTGTGCAACTAAAATGAAGATCACCTGCAAAAGTTACGACCTCGAGAACTTGATGTACTAGCTTTCCCCAATGGGGCCCACATGACTTTTGGCACTTCATCTCCTACGGTTAGGTTTTTGGATGCCTAGGGTTTTGGAATTCATGATTATTGTACAAAAGGCCTTCAGAGCCTCATTGTAGTCATATTCTTGTGAATGAGCACATCCTTCACATCTCTTCTCTGAGATAAGACTCCACCATTCCAACAAGCTTGTTTTTCGCTGCATTTTACAGTTTCATCTTATTTCCTTATTGAATAGAAACCAATTTGACTGTATCTCTATTATTCTATGTTAAACATCTTTTAATAATCTGTATTCATTTTGTTCTTCTCATAAAATCCATATTAGTGGTATCATAGCGATTTTCTTCTTGTCGTTCTTAATGCATGTCCCCAACGAGTTCAGGGTACAAAGAATTGGATCTTGAGCTTGTTTCTCTTGAGGACAAAAGATCTCACATGCCCAAGAGACCTCTCATGGTGGTAGAAAAGAAATACGATGGGAAAAGATATCCTTTCAAAATTTTTCTTGAGGAATCCATCATGCAACAAAAAAATGAGATGATGGATAGTTTTGCGCAAATCCTTCAACGACTATCGACATGTGACACATCTTTCTTCGAGTGGAGGCGTCGCCCCCTTTAAGGTATAAATCAACTTGTCTATTCCTATATTTGAAGGTGAGATAGATGTATATGTTGTAAACAAATGGTTGAATCTACTAGAAGTGTATTTTTCTGTCCAAAACTTTTCGAATAGAGAAAAGATTACTTTTGCGGTCCTCAAAGTTGTTCCCCATGTCAAAGATTGGTGGGAAACATTTTGTGAGAAAAAGGAAACAAAGGAACCCTCATTATTTACAGTCACAGTCACAAGGGAATCCTTCAAGGATGCTATTAAGGAACAATACTACCTTGTCGGAAGTTTTGACAACTAGTATACAAAATGGACCACACTGCGGTGAGAAAGAGACCAAGGAATGCAATAGTTCACAAATATCTTCCATACCTTGCACACCAAGATGCGTATCAAATATTCTAAGTGACATCTGGTGCTCAAGTATCACAGTGCTCTGCATAGATACATCCAAACCGAAATGGAATTTCTAGACATCTCGTCCTTGGACGTGGCCTATCAATATGCCATCAAAATCAAGCAGAAGCTCAAACAAAAGACGTGGTAATTTGGGCCTGGGAACCCCTCACAGAAAAATCCAGGAAAGGGCAGCCCCAAACTGCAGAACAAAGGATAAATCAAATATGGACAACATTAGGACAACCATTCCAAGCTGCAAGTAAAGAAGGACACCCGAAAGACAAAGAAAGATACCGGAAAGTGGTGAGACTTCCATAAGAGTCCTTAGCATAACACTGTTGATTTCCGCTCAAAGTAGTTGTTTGTGCCTGAAGTGAAAGCCTCTGAATCAGATGTGGGTTCCGACTCTGAGTTAGAAATATAAAGAGGGAGGCACATCATTGACGTGTAACCTAGTTCCACTGTTGCTACCACCAAGATCTAGCGCAGTGAAACAAACGAGCTAGAAGAAGGCGAGCGCCTTTTCCATTCACATATATGGGTAAAAGCCACCCCGCTGCACTTCATTGTTGATAGAAGTACCCAGAAGAACCTCATCTCAGTAGAGGTCATCAAGTAGCTAGAATTTCCGACAACGATGCTGCTATAACCCTACACCATTGGATGGCTCCGCCAATGAAGCGATCTTTGCATCACCCAACAGTGTCGAATGTCGTACGACATCAATCCCTTAAAAGATGAGGTATTGTTTGATGTTGCTCCTCTCGAAGTTTGTAATGTTCTTTTTGGCCAACATTAATTATGGAAACTTCATGTTTTATATGAGTCTAGGCCTCGTAGTGTTATTATTACTTTGAAAATGAAATTGTACAGGATACCCAAGGCAGTCCCAACCAGTGTTATTTTCTTGATCTTTGCCAAGCAATGTAGGAAGGTCATCTCTCATACCAAGAAATTTTTCTTCTTCGTGATTCTCTCTCAGAGTGAGAGAAATATTGTAGCCACATCCAGGGCCTCCACGGTTGATATCTCCACATAACATAAGCAAGTGGATAAGGTCATGGAAGAATACTCAGATATCTTCTCCTCACCTACCGGGGTACCTCTCTACTAGCAGGTCAAGCATCCCATCGATTTGACCCCTGTGCGCTGCTACCCAATAGGCCATTCTACCACCACTCTCTATTAGAAAATGAGGAGATCAAGAAGAAGATCCAAGAACTGCTCCACAAGGGGCACATCTGTCCCATCTCATCTCCTTGTGGGAGCTCAATCGTGCTAGTGCAGAAGAAAGACATGACTTGATGACTCTTCATTGATTATTGGGCTCTAAATAAAATCATTGTCTGAAACTAGTACCTATTTCCTCGAATCAATGACCTCTTTGATTAGCTCATGGGGGATAAATACTTCAGTAAGATTGATCTGAAGTCTTTCTACCACCAAATCCCAATAGAATAGATAGATGTATGGAAGACTACCTTCAAGTCAAAATAAGGTCTTTTTGAATGGTTGGTCATGCCCTTTGGGTTGAAAAATGCTGTAACAACTTTCATGAGGATGATGGATGATTTCCTGTGACCTTTCACCAATATGTTCGTAATGGTGTATTTGGATGACATCCTTGTTATCAATGAAAAATCGTTCGCAACATTGCACACAAATGGTTAAAGAAACACATCAATGCTAGCAGAAATTAGTCCACCTACAACAACAAAATGCATTCAAAAGGAAAACAACTATACAATTGGGTCAAAAATTGAAATGCGCAGATTCACTAAAGGAAGCACGGGCACAATGCACATTTTGCACAGGCCAACATAGCCCTCAGCACGCACAATGCGCTAAATGCATTATTGTGTACGAGAAAAGTCGTTCACTTCTATGAACGAGGCATTTATGGATCTTGTCGACCCCTGAACCACATATGGACGAACCCCCAACATGATTTGACACACATATCTGAGAGAAATCTAACTTGGGGGTTGGTCAAGTGCTAGAGGGTGCCCTAAAAGGACTCTTGTTCACACTATGAACCAATGACAATTTGTCATGTATGAATGCTATAAATAAGAGCCATGGGTGCACTAAGAAACCAAGATATTTATAGTATTTTTATGCTTCAAGAATTCTCCCTTGAGAATCCTCTTTTCTCTTTGGAACCTTCAAGCACCATTGCAATAGGCCATTCCACTCACCTCTTGAGGGAATATTCATTGTTGTTCTTCACCATTTTCCATTTCTTCCATTGTATGAAGACCTCTCCATTAGGGAACTCAATATCCCTCCCAAGAAGGAAGAGGGGACTCATAAGTCCCTATTTTTCTCTATGTTATTTTGCATACTAATCTATTGATCCATTGGTAGCATTATGTTAGTCATTGTTTGATTTTTATGGTTCTAAGTTTCTCACACTTTCTAACATTTATTTCTTAGTTTTTTTAGTTTCTTTCTTTGTTTATACATGTGTTTGGATTGTTTAACCCACTCACAAAACTGTTGTCTTGTCTAGCAGGCTCATCTAGACATGAAAGTGTTGTTGTTTTTCTCACCCAAGTGACAAAACCAACACAACATATTGGCGACCATACTGGGGATCAGTATCAAATTCCTCCCTATTTGAGCTTAGAGAGCACTTCATTTTGATTTGTTTGTCTTGCAGGTACCAAAACTGGCCTAGCCCAGCATGCCAAAGTCAAAATTCAGAGCTGAGGAAGGAGTATTTCACTTGGAAATTTCTACCTCGACGCAGGAAAGGAAGTGCGCGGATTTTCCTGTCCACATATGCACACTATGCGCACCATAGGATTATTTACATTTCTCATTGTGCGCCCTCTGTGTTCTTGTCAGAATTGTAACCCGTGCATAAGTCCAATTTTTTTTAATTTTAAGGGTTTTATGAAGGTGATAGGGCCCCTAGCCTTCAAATTTTTATTTTCATGCAATTTGTAAGGAAACTACACTCCACTTAGAGTCCTTTCCCATATGAAAAGTTAACTAACATAGGCACTTAGGGGGTAAAAAGAACCAATATTATCCTCTTTTTGTTTGTTTTCACATGGATGGCTTATTTGGCTTGTAAAATTTTAAGTTGAGATTATTGTTTTCATACATAAATCACTTAAAGTGGGACTAGAAACCAATTTTGACCCTCAATTATGCTCTTCCCTCACACCCTAGTGTGATATTGGGAATTAGAAAGGAGGTTGAGAGGAATTTTCATCTCCCTTAACAAAAATCTTTAGGAGAGGACAAAACACCCCTAGGTTTCCTCTTAGTTTTTTGAAATCATCTTAAAGTTTTTTAAGGGCCCATACATGACCACATGTTGCAAACGTAGGATATTTTCTTAAAATCACTTTCTTAATTTAGATCACAATCTAGGGAAGTTTAAATATCAAAGTAATGGGCCCATACATTCCCACATGCTTGCAATCTAGGATAGTTTCAAAGCTTTCTTAGTGTAAACAACATTTAGGGAGTTTAAAGGATTTGTAAAGGACCCATATCTCCACATTTATAGTTCTTTAGGGATTTAAATATTCCGCAAGGTTGTACCAAAGACACGTAGTAAGCTAGGTAAATAAATTTGTAAGGACCATAGGAAGTCCACATGTTGCAATCTCACACTTAACTTATTAAAATCTTGGCATATTTTTTCACTTTCTTGCACACAAAGCCACTCCTCACACACACAATTTCTATTTTGAATATTGGCGGTTGAAGTAGGTTTTCTCCAAAGGAATTCTGAAATGTCCCTCTACTTCTTTGGAAATTATCCACACCCATTTAATTCAAATGAGATTGGTTCACACCCCCAATCTCTCAGCCCACTACATCTAAATTTTTTCTAAAAACACACTAAGTTTTCCTCCACAGGAGGTGCCAAAAGAAATTTTTTAGTCTAGGTAGGATATCGGGGGTAGACATCCAAATAACCCCTTGTTATCTGGTTCTCACATTTTCAAAAAATAGAAGTTGAGAAATAGGGAACTTTCAAATCCTCCAAGTCAAGTGTTCCTACACCATAAGTCAGGGACATACTCGTGAAGGGTTGAAGGCCAAGGTTTGGTTGTTCTGTGCATCCTTCCTTGAGTCACCCAACTCTTGGAAGGGTATCCAACCCGTGACCCATTTCTGAGGCCAAAAATCTAAATTCCACACTTTGACCGAGGTACCTAGTGGACAAAACTTAGGACATCTACCCAGGTGATGATTGTGGGCTGCAATCGCTCCTTGATCAGACTTTGTGTGTCTATTGGGAAATATCGTAAGTTCTTTTGGGATATGCACCCTCTACCCCTCATTATAACTAATTATTTTAACATTCACTAGTTCCTCTTTCGATGGCTTCATACACCATTGTTGAGTGCTATTGGAAGGCCTAGTTCTATTTGAGAGGAAGGATGATACGTCTTTTAGGACACAAGCATTTGTTTTTATTATTACCCCATGTGGACAAAATCCACCTATCCACATGCTTGTTTATTTATAGTTGATTTATGTATGATGCCCATTTGATTACATGCAATTGTGAGTTACACTATCTTGTGAAGGTCCAAAATGATACAAAATCTCTTTTTCATTTATTTCTCTCTTGTCACCATTTCCACACATTCACTTTGCTAGTCAAAAACCATAGGGGACCCACAGAATCCCCGTTGTTCCAAACTCTTGTAGAATATACCTCCTATTTTAGGAGTCCCTAGTCTTGCCAACTCACTGACTCAACCATCTCACACCCCTGTGAGTGATGCTATTTTTTGATCAGCTTTACTTGGTTCCACTTTACTTGGTTCCAATTCCCAAGGCCATCCATCCACTAGTTCTTCTTCACAAGGAGGCAGAAGTCAAAATTCTTCTCAAGGGAGAAGTACAACCCCACCAAATCTCTCTCAGGGAACAGGTCCACTACCTGCTCACACAATGGATGGAACTAATCCTCCACCAAATATCCCTATGCCATACTTGGCATCACTCAACATTCATGATTTGACCAAACTCATGAATGATCCCATTTTACATGGACCACATGGACCAATATGCCTACCAAACTACCTTCAAATATTCCAAAGTTTGAAGGAAAATCAGGGGAAGATCCCGCCAACCATGTTATGACTTTTCACTTATGGTTCTCTTCAAACAACATCATGGATGATTCCTTCTGATTAAGGTTGTTTCAACAAGCTTTCACTGGTTCCTCAGCCAAATGTTATGTGGACAAAAAATCAGGGTCCCATGTGACCTTTGAATCATTGGCCAAGGCATTTTTGTCCTTTTTTCAACTACCAATTTGTCATGACACTATATTAGAACTCTTCTCTGAGTTCAAACAAACCACTACCATTCATATAGTCGACCACATACATGAATGGCGTTGACGTCGTAGTTTGTGTAAAGCAGAAACCACCAAAGAACAACATCTTGATTGGTTTCTCAAATCACTTGTCGTTTTTATTGCCAAGGATGTAACATCCACTTTTCCTCAGTCATAAGAGGAAGCCATCAGCAAAGACCAACAATTTGACCTCATCTATGCTCATTGAGGTTACTTATACACAGTATTTCCTGATGCACCTAGACCCATACCATTTGGCTAAGAAAAGCTTAGGATGTCTCACGTTGCAGATGGGTTAATTGGTTCTATGAACCATATCAACCCTTATAGCCACCCATCACCCTCTTATGGTGAACATCAATATCCACAACCATATGGAGGGACATCATATTACCCTCCTCTTTCTCACCAACATTAATATCCTGTTTCTCCCCTTCCACCAATGGGTGGACCCTCACTGGTAACCATGATGCGTCCAGCCTCTCAACCAAGTACAGGATCACCTTCTACCTCCACATACAACCTTAGCACTATTGAAAGCACTTCAACTTCCTATACTCCATATGGATCATCACCACAAAACAATCCATATTATCCATTTCCTAGTCCTCCACAGTTGGTTTCTCCTCCACCAGGACAACCACATGTTGGTGTTAACTTTGTTCAAACCTCCCTTGTTCAAACCTCCCTTGTTCAAAAAATGAAAATTTTTGAACAAATGAATATGGAAAATCCATCCCATCTTCCAAATAATGCCAAAAATAAAGGAAAAAATCGAAACAATAACAACCCGGGACCAAGAGGAAATAACCCCCAACAAAACCCTCCCTCTGGGGGCAACCAAAACCCCCAAGGGGGAAAAAATAACAATCAACCTTGACAAGAGAGGAAAAATAACATCCGGACTAACTTCCCTTGCACTCTTTGTGGTGATTATGGATATTATACACACCATTTACCCCAAATTTCCAACGTGTCGCCTGCCCCTCAGCAAACCACACAACAATATTTGCAACAAACACCTCCGGTCATTTTGAAAAACCCCATTCCACACCAAGGGGTGATGAATACCCAACATGAGGTATACCATGCTCCACCCCAAATGGGGCAGTATCAAAACCCAAGTCCCAATCAATCTAGAAATCTGGTCGATCGCAACATCCTCCTTAACAACGAAGAAGAGATTCTTCTGCAAACATGTGGTCACCAATACAATGTTCCCTCTGAATCTACCCCAATAACCTCAGAAGTGGCTCCAACTACAACGAGACAACCTTTGATGATTCCATGCCCTAACATTGAACCAAACCCTCATATACCCTGTATTTCATTACGATGGAATGTACACAACCCTCATGCTAGGGNTACTCCATTGTTCAAGACTGTCGCCAGTGGAGACATTACATTATTGGCAAGGAGACAGTCATCCACACTTATCATAAGCCACTGTAGTTCATGCAGAAAGAAGGAAAATTGTAGAATGACCTCCATTAGAGGTGGTCCACATACTTGCAGCAGTTCCACCTCAACATCAAGTATAAAACATGAAGTAACAACCGGGTTTTTGATTGTCTCAGTCGACCTCTAGTCGCGACACTCACCACGGTGCTAGACTCTTGCTGCCATGAGACCTTCGAATTGAACAAACTCTATGAGACAGACCCTAACTTCGCAACCACCTACCAAATGTTGGGCCATCTTTGCATTCCATCAAGCGAATGAAGATGATATGGGAAGCTCACTACATTCGGGTGGCAGGACACTTCGGCATCGAAAAGACAATGGCAGTGTTGTAGAAACATTTCTATTGGTCAAAACTTCGATAGGATGTCGAAAAGTATATCAGGTCCTGCGCCTCCTACATTATTTCCAAACTAAACACTAAGAAACAGGGTTTGTACAGCCCTCTTCCTACATGCCATGGGAATCCATCTCAATGGACTACATGTCAGGCCTTCCATCCACCAAAAGGGGAAATGACTATGTTTTAATGGTTGTTGATCGCTTTTCCAAGATGGCGATTCCGACCGCCTGCAAGAAGAGAACACAACAGTGTCCACTTCCAATCTCTTATTTTAATGAGTCTAGGTACATTTTGGAATCCCACAAACCATTATCTCAAATCGGGAAAGTTGGTTCCTCAACACATTCTAGTCGAGCCTCTGGTCACTGTTGGACACCAAGCTCACCAAATCCACTGCCTTCCACCCCCAGACAGATGATCAAATTGAAGTCGTCAATTGAATGATCGTGCATATCCTACGCATGTACAATTCCAAGAACCTCAACACATGGGATGAGATTCTTCCCTATGTCCAACATAGCTACAACCGATCCCTACATATCTTAATTGGGCACAATCCCTTTTAGGTGGGGTTGGGATTCCAACCATTGGGCCCCATGGATGTTGCACTACTTCTCGTGACCACCTCGACTAACTCGTCCCCTACTCCACCATAAGCTAACAAAGTCACCTGGTTCATTGAGTGGATCCAACACATCCACCAACAAGTGCATGGTATTTTACATAAGTCCAATGCCAAGTACATGCAATGCCATGATAAACATCGGGTGCCACATAAGTTTTAGGTGGGAGACAAAGTTTGGTTTTGCACTTGCAAAAGGAATTCCTTATAGGTCCCCATCAGAATCTTTTCCCACTCCGTTATGGGTCGTACACCATCACCAAGGTTGTGGGTGAAAATGATTTTGAGATCAACATTCATCCTTTCCTTGGCCTGCACCTAGTATTCAACGTGGCTCTCCTTCGGCCATATTTCCCACCAATATTGGACACCTCAAAGATAGCAGAGCAGTTGACACCAACATAGCTCAACCCTGACTGAATGCCATAGGCATCCGATGATCAGACTATGGACACATGAGTCAAGGGCACTCGACATCAAAGGATCCAACTTTATCCAGTTGTCAAAGTAGGGCAACTCCTGCACCAAGGCAAGTGGCTCACCCGTGGCCAAATTTAGAAAACATTTCCTCATCCGATGGGAAAAATCAACGCAATGGAGACCATTGCTTCCTAAGGGGGGATGATTGATCCATATCAATTTTGGTGGCCTCCAACCTATTCCAACTCACTCATTTTGGTAGTTTTCCAGTTTGGCATTTTTTTCCTAGTTTTTGGGTCCCCAACTTCCAGGGCCATTTTGAGGCCCTAAACAATGTTTTTAGGGCTCGCCACAGTGAGAATACTAGTTAGACTAGAGTTTGATGGAAACATGTGTAGTCCTCGGATATAAATTTCCAACGGGATATTGTGCAACTAAAATGAAGATCACCTGCAAAAGTTACGACCTCGAGAACTTGATGTACTAGCTTTCCCCAATGGGGCCCACATGACTTTTGGCACTTCATCTCCTACGGTTAGGTTTTTGGATGCCTAGGGTTTTGGAATTCATGATTATTGTACAAAAGGCCTTCAGAGCCTCATTGTAGTCATATTCTTGTGAATGAGCACATCCTTCACATCTCTTCTCCGAGATAAGACTCCACCATTCCAACAAGCTTGTTTTTCGCTGCATTTTACAGTTTCATCTTATTTCCTTATTGAATAGAAACCAATTTGACTGTATCTTTGTTATTCTATGTTAAACATCTTTTAATAATCTGTATTCATTTTGTTCTTCTCATAAAATCCAGATTAGTGGTATCATAGCGATTTTCTTCTTGTCATTCTTAATGCATGTCCCCAACGAGGTCAGGGTACAAAGAATTGGATCTTGAGCTTGTTTCTCTTGAGGACAAAAGATCTCACATTCCCAAGCGACCTCTCATGGTGGTAGAAAAGAAATACGATGGGACAAGATATCCTTTCAAAAAATTTCTTGAGGAATCCATCATGCAACAAAAAAATGAGATGATGGATAGTTTTGTGCAAATCCTTCAACGACTATCGACATGTGACACATCTTTCTTTGAGTGGAGGCGTCGCCCCCTTTAAGGTATAAATCAACTTGTCTATTCCTATATTTGAAGGTGAGATAGATGTATATGTTGTAGACAAATGGTTGAATCTACTAGAAGTGTATTTTTCTGTCCAAAACTTTTCAAATAGAGAAAAGATTACTTTTGCGGTCCTCAAAGTTGTTCCCCATGTCAAAGATTGGAGGGAAACATTTTATGAGAAAAAGGAAACAAAGGAACCCTCATTATTTACAGTCACAGTCACAAGGGAATCCTTCAAGGATGCTATTAAGGAACAATACTACCTTGTCGGAATTTTTGACAACTAGTATACAAAATGGACCACACTGCGGTGAGAAAGAGACCAAGGAATGCAATAGTTCACAAATATCTTCCATACCTTGCGCACCAAGATGCGTATCAAATATTCTAAGTGACATCTGGTGCTCAAGTATCACAGTGCTCTGCATAGATACATCCAAACCGAAATGGAATTTCTAGACATCTCGTCCTTGGACGTGGCCTATCAATATGCCATCAAAATCAAGCAGAAGCTCAAACAAAAGACGTGGTAATTTGGGCCTGGGAACCCCTCACAGAAAAATCCAGGAAAGGGCAGCCCCAAACTGCAGAACAAAGGATAAATCAAATATGGACAACATTAGGACAACCATTCCAAGCTGCAAGTAAAGAAGGACACCCGAAAGACAAAGAAAGATACCGGAAAGTGGTGAGACTTCCATAAGAGTCCTTAGCATAACACTGTTGATTTCCGCTCAAAGTAGTTGTTTGTGCCTGAAGTGAAAGCCTCTGAATCAGATGTGGGTTCCGACTCTGAGTTAGAAATATAAAGAGGGAGGCACATCATTGACGTGTAACCTAGTTCCACTGTTGCTACCACCAAGATCTAGCGCAGTGAAACAAACGAGCTAGAAGAAGGCGAGCGCCTTTTCCATTCACATATATGGGTAAAAGCCACCCCGCTGCACTTCATTGTTGATAGAAGTACCCAGAAGAACCTCATCTCAGTAGAGGTCATCAAGTAGCTAGAATTTCCGACAACGATGCTGCTATAACCCTACACCATTGGATGGCTCCGCCAATGAAGCGATCTTTGCATCACCCAACAGTGTCGAATGTCGTACGACATCAATCCCTTAAAAGATGAGGTATTGTTTGATGTTGCTCCTCTCGAAGTTTGTAATGTTCTTTTTGGCCAACATTAATTATGGAAACTTCATGTTTTATATGAGTCTAGGCCTCGTAGTGTTATTATTACTTTGAAAATGAAATTGTACAGGATACCCAAGGCAGTCCCAACCAGTGTTATTTTCTTGATCTTTGCCAAGCAATGTAGGAAGGTCATCTCTCATACCAAGAAATTTTTCTTCTTCGTGATTCTCTCTCAGAGTGAGAGAAATATTGTAGCCACATCCAGGGCCTCCACGGTTGATATCTCCACATAACATAAGCAAGTGGATAAGGTCATGGAAGAATACTCAGATATCTTCTCCTCACCTACCGGGGTACCTCTCTACTAGCAGGTCAAGCATCCCATCGATTTGACCCCTGTGCGCTGCTACCCAATAGGCCATTCTACCACCACTCTCTATTAGAAAATGAGGAGATCAAGAAGAAGATCCAAGAACTGCTCCACAAGGGGCACATCTGTCCCATCTCATCTCCTTGTGGGAGCTCAATCGTGCTAGTGCAGAAGAAAGACATGACTTGATGACTCTTCATTGATTATTGGGCTCTAAATAAAATCATTGTCTGAAACTAGTACCTATTTCCTCGAATCAATGACCTCTTTGATTAGCTCATGGGGGATAAATACTTCAGTAAGATTGATCTGAAGTCTTTCTACCACCAAATCCCAATAGAATAGATAGATGTATGGAAGACTACCTTCAAGTCAAAATAAGGTCTTTTTGAATGGTTGGTCATGCCCTTTGGGTTGAAAAATGCTGTAACAACTTTCATGAGGATGATGGATGATTTCCTGTGACCTTTCACCAATATGTTCGTAATGGTGTATTTGGATGACATCCTTGTTATCAATGAAAAATCGTTCGCAACATTGCACACAAATGGTTAAAGAAACACATCAATGCTAGCAGAAATTAGTCCACCTACAACAACAAAATGCATTCAAAAGGAAAACAACTATACAATTGGGTCAAAAATTGAAATGCGCAGATTCACTAAAGGAAGCACGGGCACAATGCACATTTTGCACAGGCCAACATAGCCCTCAGCACGCACAATGCGCTAAATGCATTATTGTGTACGAGAAAAGTCGTTCACTTCTATGAACGAGGCATTTATGGATCTTGTCGACCCCTGAACCACATATGGACGAACCCCCAACATGATTTGACACACATATCTGAGAGAAATCTAACTTGGGGGTTGGTCAAGTGCTAGAGGGTGCCCTAAAAGGACTCTTGTTCACACTATGAACCAATGACAATTTGTCATGTATGAATGCTATAAATAAGAGCCATGGGTGCACTAAGAAACCAAGATATTTATAGTATTTTTATGCTTCAAGAATTCTCCCTTGAGAATCCTCTTTTCTCTTTGGAACCTTCAAGCACCATTGCAATAGGCCATTCCACTCACCTCTTGAGGGAATATTCATTGTTGTTCTTCACCATTTTCCATTTCTTCCATTGTATGAAGACCTCTCCATTAGGGAACTCAATATCCCTCCCAAGAAGGAAGAGGGGACTCATAAGTCCCTATTTTTCTCTATGTTATTTTGCATACTAATCTATTGATCCATTGGTAGCATTATGTTAGTCATTGTTTGATTTTTATGGTTCTAAGTTTCTCACACTTTCTAACATTTATTTCTTAGTTTTTTTAGTTTCTTTCTTTGTTTATACATGTGTTTGGATTGTTTAACCCACTCACAAAACTGTTGTCTTGTCTAGCAGGCTCATCTAGACATGAAAGTGTTGTTGTTTTTCTCACCCAAGTGACAAAACCAACACAACATATTGGCGACCATACTGGGGATCAGTATCAAATTCCTCCCTATTTGAGCTTAGAGAGCACTTCATTTTGATTTGTTTGTCTTGCAGGTACCAAAACTGGCCTAGCCCAGCATGCCAAAGTCAAAATTCAGAGCTGAGGAAGGAGTATTTCACTTGGAAATTTCTACCTCGACGCAGGAAAGGAAGTGCGCGGATTTTCCTGTCCACATATGCACACTATGCGCACCATAGGATTATTTACATTTCTCATTGTGCGCCCTCTGTGTTCTTGTCAGAATTGTAACCCGTGCATAAGTCCAATTTTTTTTAATTTTAAGGGTTTTATGAAGGTGATAGGGCCCCTAGCCTTCAAATTTTTATTTTCATGCAATTTGTAAGGAAACTACACTCCACTTAGAGTCCTTTCCCATATGAAAAGTTAACTAACATAGGCACTTAGGGGGTAAAAAGAACCAATATTATCCTCTTTTTGTTTGTTTTCACATGGATGGCTTATTTGGCTTGTAAAATTTTAAGTTGAGATTATTGTTTTCATACATAAATCACTTAAAGTGGGACTAGAAACCAATTTTGACCCTCAATTATGCTCTTCCCTCACACCCTAGTGTGATATTGGGAATTAGAAAGGAGGTTGAGAGGAATTTTCATCTCCCTTAACAAAAATCTTTAGGAGAGGACAAAACACCCCTAGGTTTCCTCTTAGTTTTTTGAAATCATCTTAAAGTTTTTTAAGGGCCCATACATGACCACATGTTGCAAACGTAGGATATTTTCTTAAAATCACTTTCTTAATTTAGATCACAATCTAGGGAAGTTTAAATATCAAAGTAATGGGCCCATACATTCCCACATGCTTGCAATCTAGGATAGTTTCAAAGCTTTCTTAGTGTAAACAACATTTAGGGAGTTTAAAGGATTTGTAAAGGACCCATATCTCCACATTTATAGTTCTTTAGGGATTTAAATATTCCGCAAGGTTGTACCAAAGACACGTAGTAAGCTAGGTAAATAAATTTGTAAGGACCATAGGAAGTCCACATGTTGCAATCTCACACTTAACTTATTAAAATCTTGGCATATTTTTTCACTTTCTTGCACACAAAGCCACTCCTCACACACACAATTTCTATTTTGAATATTGGCGGTTGAAGTAGGTTTTCTCCAAAGGAATTCTGAAATGTCCCTCTACTTCTTTGGAAATTATCCACACCCATTTAATTCAAATGAGATTGGTTCACACCCCCAATCTCTCAGCCCACTACATCTAAATTTTTTCTAAAAACACACTAAGTTTTCCTCCACAGGAGGTGCCAAAAGAAATTTTTTAGTCTAGGTAGGATATCGGGGGTAGACATCCAAATAACCCCTTGTTATCTGGTTCTCACATTTTCAAAAAATAGAAGTTGAGAAATAGGGAACTTTCAAATCCTCCAAGTCAAGTGTTCCTACACCATAAGTCAGGGACATACTCGTGAAGGGTTGAAGGCCAAGGTTTGGTTGTTCTGTGCATCCTTCCTTGAGTCACCCAACTCTTGGAAGGGTATCCAACCCGTGACCCATTTCTGAGGCCAAAAATCTAAATTCCACACTTTGACCGAGGTACCTAGTGGACAAAACTTAGGACATCTACCCAGGTGATGATTGTGGGCTGCAATCGCTCCTTGATCAGACTTTGTGTGTCTATTGGGAAATATCGTAAGTTCTTTTGGGATATGCACCCTCTACCCC
Source organism: Picea glauca (assembly GCA_000966675.3). Taxonomy (NCBI): domain Eukaryota; kingdom Viridiplantae; phylum Streptophyta; class Pinopsida; order Pinales; family Pinaceae; genus Picea; species Picea glauca. The sequence goes on along the minus strand of JZKD02S0140919.1, from coordinate 2,399 downwards.
TCATTATAACTAATTATTTTAACATTCACTAGTTCCTCTTTCGATGGCTTCATACACCATTGTTGAGTGCTATTGGAAGGCCTAGTTCTATTTGAGAGGAAGGATGATACGTCTTTTAGGACACAAGCATTTGTTTTTATTATTACCCCATGTGGACAAAATCCACCTATCCACATGCTTGTTTATTTATAGTTGATTTATGTATGATGCCCATTTGATTACATGCAATTGTGAGTTACACTATCTTGTGAAGGTCCAAAATGATACAAAATCTCTTTTTCATTTATTTCTCTCTTGTCACCATTTCCACACATTCACTTTGCTAGTCAAAAACCATAGGGGACCCACAGAATCCCCGTTGTTCCAAACTCTTGTAGAATATACCTCCTATTTTAGGAGTCCCTAGTCTTGCCAACTCACTGACTCAACCATCTCACACCCCTGTGAGTGATGCTATTTTTTGATCAGCTTTACTTGGTTCCACTTTACTTGGTTCCAATTCCCAAGGCCATCCATCCACTAGTTCTTCTTCACAAGGAGGCAGAAGTCAAAATTCTTCTCAAGGGAGAAGTACAACCCCACCAAATCTCTCTCAGGGAACAGGTCCACTACCTGCTCACACAATGGATGGAACTAATCCTCCACCAAATATCCCTATGCCATACTTGGCATCACTCAACATTCATGATTTGACCAAACTCATGAATGATCCCATTTTACATGGACCACATGGACCAATATGCCTACCAAACTACCTTCAAATATTCCAAAGTTTGAAGGAAAATCAGGGGAAGATCCCGCCAACCATGTTATGACTTTTCACTTATGGTTCTCTTCAAACAACATCATGGATGATTCCTTCTGATTAAGGTTGTTTCAACAAGCTTTCACTGGTTCCTCAGCCAAATGTTATGTGGACAAAAAATCAGGGTCCCATGTGACCTTTGAATCATTGGCCAAGGCATTTTTGTCCTTTTTTCAACTACCAATTTGTCATGACACTATATTAGAACTCTTCTCTGAGTTCAAACAAACCACTACCATTCATATAGTCGACCACATACATGAATGGCGTTGACGTCGTAGTTTGTGTAAAGCAGAAACCACCAAAGAACAACATCTTGATTGGTTTCTCAAATCACTTGTCGTTTTTATTGCCAAGGATGTAACATCCACTTTTCCTCAGTCATAAGAGGAAGCCATCAGCAAAGACCAACAATTTGACCTCATCTATGCTCATTGAGGTTACTTATACACAGTATTTCCTGATGCACCTAGACCCATACCATTTGGCTAAGAAAAGCTTAGGATGTCTCACGTTGCAGATGGGTTAATTGGTTCTATGAACCATATCAACCCTTATAGCCACCCATCACCCTCTTATGGTGAACATCAATATCCACAACCATATGGAGGGACATCATATTACCCTCCTCTTTCTCACCAACATTAATATCCTGTTTCTCCCCTTCCACCAATGGGTGGACCCTCACTGGTAACCATGATGCGTCCAGCCTCTCAACCAAGTACAGGATCACCTTCTACCTCCACATACAACCTTAGCACTATTGAAAGCACTTCAACTTCCTATACTCCATATGGATCATCACCACAAAACAATCCATATTATCCATTTCCTAGTCCTCCACAGTTGGTTTCTCCTCCACCAGGACAACCACATGTTGGTGTTAACTTTGTTCAAACCTCCCTTGTTCAAACCTCCCTTGTTCAAAAAATGAAAATTTTTGAACAAATGAATATGGAAAATCCATCCCATCTTCCAAATAATGCCAAAAATAAAGGAAAAAATCGAAACAATAACAACCCGGGACCAAGAGGAAATAACCCCCAACAAAACCCTCCCTCTGGGGGCAACCAAAACCCCCAAGGGGGAAAAAATAACAATCAACCTTGACAAGAGAGGAAAAATAACATCCGGACTAACTTCCCTTGCACTCTTTGTGGTGATTATGGATATTATACACACCATTTACCCCAAATTTCCAACGTGTCGCCTGCCCCTCAGCAAACCACACAACAATATTTGCAACAAACACCTCCGGTCATTTTGAAAAACCCCATTCCACACCAAGGGGTGATGAATACCCAACATGAGGTATACCATGCTCCACCCCAAATGGGGCAGTATCAAAACCCAAGTCCCAATCAATCTAGAAATCTGGTCGATCGCAACATCCTCCTTAACAACGAAGAAGAGATTCTTCTGCAAACATGTGGTCACCAATACAATGTTCCCTCTGAATCTACCCCAATAACCTCAGAAGTGGCTCCAACTACAACGAGACAACCTTTGATGATTCCATGCCCTAACATTGAACCAAACCCTCATATACCCTGTATTTCATTACGATGGAATGTACACAACCCTCATGCTAGGG
>JZKD02S0140908.1:0-16206 GCA_000966675.3 Picea glauca | reverse complement strand
GAAAAATGTTACAAGAATTGGAGCACTCAAAAGCAATAACTAAACTCAAAATACCAAATGTATGTGAGGGTTCATCTCTAGATCCAAACATGAAGTAAAAAGTTGTGGAATCTCAACAACGACCCAACCGTTTTCAAGCCAAAATCCTGCCAGAGAAGTTTAATCTCCCACTCTACCCAGGTTATCTTTGAGATACTTCTTCGTCCCCAAAACAAAGCTTTCTCAAAATCACAATGTTCCATTACTGGAGCTTATGAATGCTTAAGCCTCTACGAAAACATCAGAGCTTATGAATCTCCCAATGAAAAATAAACTGTTGATAATGGACAGAGCTTATGAATCTCCATTCTAGAATCTGCAACCATTATACTAACATCAGGGACATGAAATATGAAGAGTATCAAACAATAAGGAAAGGTTGTCAAATAAAGTATCAAACTAGAGAATTGGAACCTTCACAAAAAGGAAGTTGTTGAAAACGAGTAACAATTAACAAGTTTTGTTTTTTTATCACCACATGGCGCAGTGACTCCAGCTTTCATTATTTTATCGCCACATGGCACAATGACTCATGAGCATTGCATCTAAGGTATTTCTTGGAAATGCAAGGTAACATGGATAGAGGGTCTTATAAAGCTTTGTTGATATTTGTGTTGGTCACATGCAATAAAAACAAAAAAAAACATCTCGTAAATTGTCTTTATTTCAAGGGAGAATTCAAGAATACATGGGTTGTAGGATCATATCCCGACCCCCCTGCCAAATATTTGTTGATGTAAAGGATTTAGAGGAGGTATTTCGCTAACAAAGATCTCATTAAGTCCTTATTATTAGCTTTAGCATAATTGTTGATTGAGTTTTAAGTCTTAAATAAATGAGAATGATGAAAATTTATTAAATCAATGAGTGCAAAATGATTCAATATCATTTGAAGTGCAATTTACAAATTAATTATATATGGAAACATAATTCCAATTTTATGCTAGAAATCTTGGATAAATAAATAGTAAGGTTTTTGAAAGGAATTTATTGCACAATAGTTGAAGAGGAATAGTTTTGAGTTTTTGATTACCAAAGTTAGAGACATTGTGTTTGTAAAAGCCACAATCCTATGTGTTTTTAGATTTTTAATATATTGGTTTCTTGTATTAATGATATTTTCATAAGTACTTATTGGCTAGATTTATTTTATTTTAATGTTTTCTTGAGTAATTATTTTGTTAGATTTACTTTATTCTAAAAAGTATTAAAGTTAATTATAATTTGTCAAATTTATTTTATTTTAAAAAGTATTTAAGGTATACACCACATATGTGTTTTATGCAATATTTTAGGTATTGAAGTATTGACATATGTGTTTTATGTAATATTTTAGGCATTGAAGTATTGAGGTTGCTGGAAGTTATAGTGGATTGCAGCAATTAACAAGGTTAGCTTTCTCCATTGAAACACAAGATTGGTTGGTTTTTGGAAATGTAATACTAAAAAGTTGAAGTCATATATTTATCATTGAAACACTAGGTTTGTTGGTTTTTGGAAATGTAATACTAAAAAGTTGAAGTCATATATTTATGAAAGGATCCTGGTTAGTTCTAGGAAAACGCTGTATACTTGCCTTATTAGAACCTTGCAGATTGATGATTCCTTTTATCTTTATGATTGAGTTGAGGCCTCTCCTAGATGGCATGTATACACAAATTAAACTTCGAACAATGTTATTGATTGAGTTGAGGTTTCTTCAATATTAGAACCTCGCAGATTGATGATTCCTTTGATCTTTATGATTGAGTTGAGGCCTCTCCTAAATGGCATGTATATACAAATTAAACTTCGAACAATATTATTAATTGAGTTAAGGCTTCTTCAAGATGACATGTATACATAAACTAAACTTGGAACAATGTTATTGGAAAATCGAATAACCAGTGAACAATTTCAAACTTCTCATAAATATTCATGTTCCATCTGAACACAAAAAAAAATATCACAAATGTTCAAACAACATAACATAACAATTTGATCTCTAACAGCATAACATCTAAAACACACTATTTTCCAAAATAATTTATATATTATAACCATAAAGACTGACACTAACAAATCCTTTATAATGTCCCTTAATGTCTCTCGTGTGGATAATGGATTTAATGCATGTATTAATCAATTCAATGCTGCAGAGGGGATACGAATACGAGGGTTTTTTAGGGTTTATGATATTTATGATGAATAACGCAAAAACCAGTGGTTTTCTAATATCTTTTCCTGTTGAATAGAATAGGACCAGAGCGCCCAAAGTCTTACGGGGATACGTGGGCAGCTAGATTTTCGTATAGATTCACTCTCATGGTATTTATGATGAATAAGGAAAAAGCCAGTGGCTTTCCGATATCTTTTACGGTTGATGGGACGGTCCACTGTCCAATCTTAGTTTTAATTTAGGCAAAATTGTAGAAGATTTTATGTTTTTTAATCAATATCACTTCTTCTCCCTCATGCAATCAATTATTTGATGTAAAAGCAAAAATGCAAAACATTTTTAAAACAAGATCCCTGCTTCCATCTAATGCAATTATTTGCTGTAATTTCGTTTTACAAACTAACTATGATGATTCAAGGAATTGACAAAAGATATATGATGATTCAAGGAATTGACAAAAGACATCCACGAGCTTTTCAGACTAGATATATGATCATTTATGTTAATGGGCATTTATCAACCTCAAGCTATTGCAAAAATTGTCCAGCTCTTACTGATAAATGCATATCAAACTCTATAAATAGTAAATACCAACACACTAAACTTATGGAACAGTTATCATCATTTATGTTAATGGGCATTTATCAACCTCAAGCTCTGGCAAAAATTGTCCAGCTCTTACTAATAAATGCATATCAAACTTGATAAATAGTAAATACCAACCATACTAAACTTATGGAAACTGGCAAAAATTGTCCAGCTCTTACTAATAAATGCATATCAAACTTGATAAATAGTAAATACCAACCATACTAAACTTATGGAACAGTTATAGTAAATACCAACCAAACTAAACTTATGGAACAGTTATCAAATAGTGCAGGTAATACAAGTTCCTTCTAACCATCAAAAGATGATTTCTCTGGACAATAATCTATTAATGCCCCCCCGCCTCCCACCCTCTACGGGGGGCATTAATAGATAAAATGTATATATAATATATACATTTTATCTATTAATGCCACCCCCTCCCACCCTCTATACAAGTTGGCAAACTATATACTCTATATATTAGAATACAAATAATCAAAATCTATATATAATCAATTTGATCCCCATATATATATGATTTGAAAGGGATAGAATGAATGAATATATAACCAATATTCGATATGTTTTTCAATGGATTTGAAAAGAGGATATATATATAGAATGAATGAATATATAATCAATATTCGATAAGTAATGCAGGTCATCATCCATTTTATGAATGGAACCTTGAACCCGAGTTGAGTGAGTAGGAGTTAGATGTAGGACCAATTTACCCTATAGAAGGCTTTTGAGAGATCGATCTTTATGATGGTACCTTTGGCTTTTGTGGTCTTCAGGGTATGAAGCCCTTCATGAGTGACTCCTATTTCTTCATGGATTTGACGACCTTCAAAAAACCTGAACTGTTCTTTTGAGATGGAGGTTGAGAGGAGTGGCTTCAGTCGACAGGATATGACTTTGGCTATAATTTTGTAAATGCAGTTGCAGAGTGAGATATGTCTGAAATCATCAAAGGAGTGGGGATCATCCACCTTGGGGATGAGGGCTTTAAAGGTGGTGTTTAGGGGGTTATGTATTCTGCCAGTTAATCTGGATTCATCAATGACTTTGAGAATATCGCCTTCGATCTGATCGAAGAAGCCCAGATAAAATTCGACTGACCATCCATCTAGACCTGGACTTTTATCCTTTTGAGAACTTTGAAGAGTGTCTTTGAGTTCAGCTTCGGTGACTTTTGCAAATAGGTTTCGGTTCCATTCCTCATCCAAAAAACTGGGAAAGTAGAGGGCCAAGTTTATGATGTCGGCTATGTTTTCTCTTCCGTCTGCTTTGAATAAGGACTGAAAGTGTCTCTTACCCATATTTTCTAGCCCTTCAAAGGAGGTGACTAATCTGTCCTCTTGGTCCTTTAGGCTCCAAATTGTGTTGGAATATTTTCGTCCTTTGGAAAATGTATGGAAGAATTTGTTGTTCTTGTCCCCATTCTCTAGCTAGATTGCCCGACTTTTAAGCCTCCAGGTTGTTGCTTGGTCTACCATTAAATTCCTTCACCTTGCTTCTATGCTCCTCAAATTTTCTCGAGAGGATTCTGAGGAGAACCCAAATTCAGTGTCTTGATAAATCACCTCCATTTGGTCCTCAATACTTTTAAGTTCTCTCTCATCTTCTTTTTGTTTTGATTTTTCCCAGGGAATGACAATTTTTTTTATTTTTTTTAGATTGTCCATGAATTGGATGGTTGTCGATGTTCCATTTGTATCATGTAAAGGGGTCCAATTTGATATTACCAACTTTTGAAAAACTTCATCCTTTTGGGGACCCCTTCAAAAACAAACTAGACCGGGGAGTGATCTGATTCCCCTCCACTCCCAATCCTCTGGTGGAAGTGGAAAGGAAGCATCGACATAGATTATGTGATCAAGAAGCGATCTAATCTTTTGGCAACATGGGCCTCCCCAACCCTCATATTCCTCTAGGTGGGAAACAACTTGACTAGTGTGATATCAATAAAGCATTTGCAAGCCAAAAGATGGTTAAAAAAATCTGCTTGGGGGTTTGGTTGTGTTGAGGGACCCCAAATTTCAGATTCCCCTAAAGAAAAATTAAGGTCGTCGCCAATTATTATATTTTTCGTCTTCAAAAGCTCCTTGCTAAACATAGTGTTCTAGAATGAAATCTTGTCTGTATGTAGCCCATAAGCATTGATTATTTTGACCTCCAGGCCAAGTCCTTCAACTTGTACATCTATCCCCAGACAAGAGTCGAAAGCCTAGGAGTTTAAAATATTTATACTTCTGGAGCACCAACCAATGGCTAGGCCTATTGACCTTCATCGAGCGTCCAATCCCAGGAAATCCCATCCCAGGAAGATAGTAGAGAGTGTTTTGGTGGCCGAAATTTCATCTTCTAAGGTTTCTTGAAAAAGGACAACATCAGGTTGGTGTAGAGATACCAACCTCTTTAGAGCGGATTTTTTGTGGGGGCTCGCTAAACCCCTATAATTAAAGGAAAGGAGTTTCATGGGGGAGCCCCTACAAGGGTTTTTGCTACTCTAAGAGCCCTGATAAGAGACCGTTGTCGGCCTGAAGAAATATCCATTAGTGCACAAGATTGAGCTATGGAGATATGGGAGGATCTACCTTAGCCCTTTTCTGTCTTCAAAGGTTCCCGGGTAGGGCCTAGTCCTCTGGAGTCTGAGGTGGGAATAGAGATCGATCTGTTGTGTAGATGGAAGCAGATGATCAAATCCTCAGACCCCTTGGAGGAGGCTTCCTCGGAAGACCAGGATTTAGGGGAGTTAGGAGGAGAAACGGCGCAAAGACGACAATCAGTCTGTGGCGGTAAAGGGAGAGAGGAAGAGGTGAAAAGTGGTTTTATGGAGACAATGTTTGAAAGGGGGAGGTTCTGGGGAGAGGGGATGCAGTCCCTTAAAAGAAAATTGAAAGTGTTTAGCTTACCATTTACAGGGCAGGGGATAGAAAGCTGCATACCCAAAAATTTGTCGATCAGTTGTTGTGGTGTTGACTCCGGGCTGTAGTTTGGGCATGCCTCATCTCCAAATGATGGAACGAGAGCCAAAGAATCCACATTCGGCATGGATTGTCCAGATGACGAGGAGACCTATAGATATTTCAGGGTGGGGTAAAGTGTACCCACCGATTTTGACACTGAAGAGGAGGAGTTTCCCCCGCTGGCCTGCTGGCTTCAAATGAATGGTGGCTAGAGCGCCCTCGAATGGATTTTTTGCAATCCATAATAATGTGTCCATATTCACGACATCTTCTGCAATGGAAGGGCACTCCTTCATAATCTAGAATTTGGACCCTTGTCCGTCCCAAATCTGTTAGGTTGAGGAATTCTCGTATCCCTTCCTTGATGTTTAGAGAGACCATAATTCTTGCCATTGACATCTCTCATGTGTCTAAGAATCCCATATTTGCAGTTAGAAACTCCCCTAGAAAATTCCCAATTGCTTGAAAACAATTTTTTGACCATAGATGAGGAGGGAGTCCTAGCAGATGAACCCAGATCAAAATGGAGTCCAGTCACTCACTTGCAACATCAAAGGTGGGGTTCCAAAGCTTCATTAGAACAGGGGAAGAGTCGATTTCCCATATTTTTTGGAGTACGACCAATGCTCGTGAGGGCTCAGATAAGATGATCATAAACCATCCTTTGGAGAGGCGAAAGATATTGGACGAAGATAGGGGGTTTGCACCCCAGTTTTTTGTGGCCTGGGCTCTCAAAGTTTTTTCACTGAATTATTGGACATAGGCTTTTCCGACTAGTGTTTTTTCTGCCATTGTTGCTACTCCGACCATAGAAAGATCTTCACCTGGGATGAAGTTAGGACCTGCTTTAGAATACCCTAAGCATTTGTTCTGCTTCCTTCGTCTCGACCCTATGGCACCTTGCACTTCAAGATCCAAATCAAAGGGGATAATTCATCCTGGGACTCCGCTTTGACCTATATCCCAGTCGTTTAGGATGTAGGGTGTAGGTTTGCGGCAACAAAGCCTCTCTCCGACTCCACAAAAGTTTGAACTAGGGATAAACCATGATCCACAAAGGGGAAGTAGCAGTTCGTAGAAAGTTCCTGACCCAATGCCTGAGCGTGTGCGAACCCAAGGTTCAGGTCTTCAAAGGTCACTTTCGGAAAATGCTTAGGGTAAACCCCCAGTTCCCCCAGCCTAGGGCTAGGCGATGAGGTTATCGTGGGGTCTGGGAATGACCAAGAGACTGTCGTCGGGGATGACGTATATAAGAAGTCATAGTGGATAGGAGAGAAGGATCCTTCGAAGGCCTGTGAGGGGTGTGTGTAGCTATGGATCGAGGAAAAAAAGTGGTCCGTGGTTGTGAGAGCCACTGACACCGAGATATCACTTCCTCAAGGTTCCCTTCCAAGCCAAGAAAAAGATCCTGAAGAAAAAGTTGGGAAGAAGCATGTGTTAGCGTCGCAAGTCACTCCTGGATTGCAGCAGGAGCAGAGCCCGACACCCATCAGTTTAATGTCACGATTTATTCATAAAAGGGATGATCAAATGGAAGTAAACTCAGGACCATATCGTTTCAACTCTGAAACTAGGCCAGGAATGCATGGGTAAGTGAGGTCTTAGATAAACTTCAAACAATGAGTTGCAATAAGGGTGAGTAGGGGGAAGACTTGTATAAGAAGAGTGCAAGGGTCTGTCATAAACATCAGGTTTCTAACAGACTGGGGAAGAAAGCGTCCAAATGCAAGATCCTCTTACATTCAAACACAGAAAACCAGAGAAAACAACTATGCAATGACAAATCCTTTATCATAACATAACTGCAACAATTCGCACAAATCAGTCGTTCACGAACTCTCTCAGCATAAGAGGAAAATTAGATGGGGTAGGAAAACTATTTGTTATAAAACAAGAAGTCTCATATACAGATGCACAACCAGAGAACTAGAAAGGTTGTTAAAACTTTACAGTCGGGAGCTTTGCTCTACCATCGATAGATACAAAAATGGCAAAAATTCCTACATATACTCAAAACAACAATAGCAACAAAATCGAGACATTGCATTAAAAACTTTGCGTCTGCACAACTTCTAACAATCTGCAGCTACAGTCTCTGAATGATCGTGCACCTATGATAGACGCAATCGAACTTCTGACAGCTCCTTAGGCGGATTGGCGTGCTCTTAATTCGTCGTCGGACTTTCCCATTATGGCGGAGATGATGTCTAACCACCACCAACTACCTTAATAGCTGCTTCATTGGGATTGAGAATGGCTCGGCCAACTCGACGCCTTTGGGACGTGGAAGACCCCTCGCACTGCCACCTGGATTAACTGAACGGCCCGATGAATACGCGTGGAGGCCAGCGCGAAGGATGGGGTGCATAATGGGAGTGGCGGTGCCAAAACCATGAGGGTGAGATAAGGAGTGATGAGGTGTGAGAGAGGTGACAGGGGATGGCACATGGCAGAAGGCAATAAGCGGAGGGGGTAGGAGATGAGATATAATGGGGACATTTTAATTGGGGGGCTAACGTGGAAGGGAGCGGGACACATGGAAGGTGGTGAGTGGATGATGAGATGAGGGGAGGGACCACATGGACCAGAAAAAAGGGGAGGCAGACAGATGTCGGAGGATGAGGAAGGGCTAAAGGGAGCGGGCCTCATCGCACGGCCAGGAGGAGAACAGATGACAAGGGGAAGGATGGTACAAAAGATGACACGATAGGAAAGGGGCCCACGTTGGTTAAACATAGAAAGACAGAGGATGTTCGGGTTTCCTGTGCGTCATTGATCCGGGTGCTCTAATCGCAGCCGTTGGAGAGATGCGTCCTCGTAGTCGTTGAAGAGGTGCGCCCTTGATTCCAGACCCCCCCCCCGCCCCCCTCCACTTAAAGGTAGAAAGGAGGGGGGGCTCCGGAATCCAATGTGCGTCGTTGATCCAGGCGCTCTAATCCCTGTTGTCCAGATTTGATTTCCATTTAAACACAGACGCATTTGCATCTCAAACTTAGGGTAAGTGGGTTTTCAACCCATTCCTTCGCATTTTACCCCCCGCTACAAGAAATGTCGCTAACATTTGGCTCCATGGGGGATAGAGTCATCCTTGTGATGCTCTAAGGACTCTTTTGTAGATTCAGTGCCTTGTTGTTGGGCTATGGAGTCATTTATTAAGCTGAAAACAAAAACAATATTTACAAAAACAAAAGAGCCAACTGCGGCTCACAAAAAACATTTTTTCAAGAAATGCCCATTTACTGGGCCACTAAAAACTTCTTTGCCTTCCAGATCCTGCAACCTGTAAGTGTTGTTTGAAAATACTTCAAGGATATTGAAAGGCCCAAACCAGAGGGCATCAAACTTACTGTGCTTGCCCCTGTCCTGCCTGGGTGCATCCCATTTGAGCACCAGATCACCCTGCTCGAATTCTTTCTTTCTGCTCTTCCTGTCAAAAGCCTGCTTGATCTTCTGTTGATGATTGTAGGCCCTATTCATGGCATGCTCTCTGATCTACTGCACTTCCACCATCTGATGAATCCTTCTGACCATATTGTCAGGCTCTCCTTCAAGGTCCTGGAGGAATTTCACCATAGATAAGGCGAGTTGAGTAGGGAAATTGGCCTATGTTCCGTAAACAAGTTGGAAAGGTGAGATGCCTAGGGACTTCTTTGTTGTCACTCGGTCAGCCCATAGAGAAAATTTGAGTTTTGAATCCCAGGCCCTTTTATTGTCTTCCAGTAATTTCTTAATGAGCTTGATCATACTTTTATTGGAAGATTTTGCCAGTCCATTTCACCGAGGATAATAGGGGGTAGAGTGAATCAGTGAAATCTCAAATTGCTCACAGAACTTGACCAGAGGCTTAGACCTGAAGGGGGCGGCGTTGTCAGTGACAATTCTGCTGGGGCAACCAAATCTGGCTATGATATTCTCCAGGAAGTTGATAATTACTTTGTGGGAAGTGCTCCTGGTGGGGACAGCTTCTATCCATTTGGTGAAATAGTCTGTCGCAGTCAGGATCCATCTGTGTTGGCCACTTGAGGGAGGATGAATTTCTTCGATGAAATCCAATCCCCACTGCTGAAAAGGTGTTGAAACTACTACAGGATTTAATGGCAGAGGTTTGAGCTGCTGCTTTCCTGAGAACTTCTGGCATTTGATGCAAGCTCTAATTTCTCTGCAGACATCAGGGAATAAAGTGGGCCAGTAATACCCAGCCTGGAGGATCTTGTGAGCTGTGGTCTTCCAGAAATGATGACCTCCGCAAAGACCGCTATGGAAATCAAACATAACCTTCTGGGCTTCTTGCGGGTCCAGGCACCTTAAAAATACCCCTAGAGGGTCTTTCCAGTACAAGGCTTGGTCAATGAGGCAATATCTGACCGCTTTGAGCTTTAAAGCTCTAGCCTTACTTTTTCCCAATCCATCAGGAGGCTTTAATTCTTGCAGAAAATACAAGATATCCTTGTACCATGCGCATGCTGCTAGTGATAAGGCATCCTGGAAATGCTTGTTGGATGACTCGGCTTGCTCATTGATGAAGTTAATTCCCAAGGCTTTGCAATTGGATTCAGCCAACAACTTGGCTAAACCCTGCCCCTTTATCAACTTGGCAGGCTTGATCTCCAGATCAAACTCTAGTATCTTGGCAATCCACTTACCTCTTCTTCTGTCTATGTCAGGCTGTATAAGAATGTCCTTCACAAAGGCCGAAGGAACATATGCAGTGGTCCTTGAGTGCAAGACATAGACTCTGAAAGCTTTGAGATCTTTCACCAGGGCATAGGCATGCTTCTCCATGATCTCGTACTGGAGTTATACATCTCTCAATGCATTTTTGTAGAAGGCAATAGGTTGCTCTCGCCCTTGATCATTTTTCTGCAACAAGACCGCTGCTACTGTATCACAAGAAGCAAAAGAAAAAATCAGGAAATCTTTGGAATAGTCAGGACTGATCAACACAGGTGCCTCGGTCAATGCCCTTTTTATTTGGGCAAAATATTCCATGGGTTCAGCGGTCCATTTCCCTTCCTAAGCATGGCTATGATGTGTCTCACCAGCTCAGCAAAATTTGAGACGAATCTCCTTAGAAAATTAATCTTCCCCAAAAAGGCCTGAACCTCCTTCTTAGATCTGGGAAGTGACAGGGTCTGAATTGCTTCTACCCTGCTAGGATCAATCCTCACTCCCTCTACTGATACTATATGGCCTAATAGCTTTCCCTCCTTCATAGCGAACAAATATTTCTTGGGGTTTAAAGATAGGCCAAACCTCCGACATTTCAGGAAAACTTTCTTCAAGTGGCAGCAGTGCTCCTTGTCTGTCCTGGAGAAGACCGTGATGTCATCTAGATAGATTACTACAAACTGGTCCTTCTCCCCGATGAAGGCTATGTCCATGGCCCGCTGAAATGTTGCTCCTGCATTCATCAATCCGAAAGGCATTTTAGCATACATGAATGTTCCCCAAGGAGTGGTGAAGGTCATTTTTTCTCTGTCCTCAGGCATGACTGATATCTGATTGTAACCAGAGAAGCCATCAATCATGGATATTCTAGATGCACCAGTGACCTTCTGCAATATGTGTTCCATGTTGGGCAGGGGATAATTGTCTTTCCTTGAGCTCCTGTTCAAGTTCCTGAAATCAACATAGAGTATGATTTCCCCACTTTTCTTTTTTACCGGAACCAAATTGGCCACCCAATCAGAATATCTCAAGGGGACAATGATTTGGGCACCTAGCAATTTCTTCACTTCTTTCTCCATGACAGGTAGCAACATGGGATTTATCTGTCTCGGCTTCTTCTTAAATGGCTTAGCCTCTTCCTTCAGTGGGATCTTGTGTTCAATGACGGATGTGTCATATGTCTTGAGGTCTTCGTAGGTCCATGCAAACACATCAACAAACTCTCTCAGCAACTCAGTATATTTAGCCCTCTATTCCTTGGTCAAACTCCTTGACAACTTGACAAACTTAGGCTCCTCCGGGGTGCCAATGTTGCACTCAGCTGTGTCAGCATCATCACCTGAAACTCTACCTTTTACGGCCACATCATTCCGATCGAACAATCTTTCTAATGGGACTAGTCCTCTCGAAATGTAATTGCTCGGTAGTTGAATAATCTGGTGGTTAGCAATTTTATTTAAAAACACCCCAGGGTGAGGGTCACTTTCCATGTCAGGATCCTCATCAATGTGCAACGCAAAAAAATCATCAACAAATTGGAGAATTTTTTTGATTTCCAGATCATCTTCAAATACCTTCCAGTGCTTGACATTGTCCGGTACAGAGGGTCTATATTTTATTTCAACATCAGATTTGACCATAGGCGACAGAGGAACTTCGAGCAAACTAGCTGAGATAGCTAAAGAATCGGCTGAAGTATTTTCCTCCCTCGGAATGAAAGAAATGTTAAAAGCCAAGAAGAAATTATCAACTAGGTCCCATACCTCATTTCTGTAATTTTTGAGTCGGGGATTATTAGCACGATAGGCATTTCTGACCTGCTGGATAATCAACTCATCATCTCCAAATATTGTTATCTCTTTAATTCCCATTTCCTTTGCATCCCTCATACCCAAAACAAGAGCTTCATACTCTACCACGTTGTTAGTGGTGTCGAATTCCAGCTTATATGATAGGGATACGGTCTCCTGAGACGGTGACACAAAAAACACCCCAACACCAACGCCTTCCCTGGAACAGGCTCCATTAAAAAACATTTTCCAGACGGGAGTGATGGAGGGAGGGAACTCAAGAGGTGTGGTGGGTTGTTTTCTGAGCTTAAGAGGAGGCTCGGGAGTATGAGTGAGTTGCAGTAGGCTGGAACCTAAATCAGTGTTCAAGGAAAAAATGGGATGGTTGGTGGGATTGGCTTCATCGCTGATTATATAGGCCAATTGGGCTTCTCTGTATAGCTTCCTATGTTCTCCCCCAAACACTGGGATAGTAGCGTAGGTCAAGTCCATCTGCAAAGTTCCCCCCGGTCTTTTTATCCAAGATCTTGACAATAGCATACCGAACTTGGGAGGGACATCAGCCACTACAATATCCATGACCACACTTTTCACGGGCAACTGAAACAAGGTCACGATCAGGTCTTTAATAACCCCTAGACATTTAACTTTCCTGAAGTCAACGGAATAGAGGTCATGATAGGCTCGGGTGACTTCTAGTCCTAATTCTTCCATGACGGTTTTGGGCATGAGGTTGTGAGAAGCCCCTGAATCCATCAAGTAGTTGTGCAATACCTTTTCATGTATGTTCAAGGAAGTGTAGAAGGGAGGGGATGAGTCATTCCTATMTTCTACCATAGGACCTAGAATAACTGCAGGCTTTTCATCTTGCAAATTGATGGAGTCTGTGGGAAGGCTTGGGAACTCAGACTGTAACAACTCAGAGAATCTTTTCTTGAACCCTTCATGTTTAATCAACTCGGTTAGGGGCACAGGGATTCTGATTTTCTAAATTTCATGCTCGAAATTAAAAGAAGATGTAAGCTTCGAAATTTCTCTTATTTCGGGAACATGACTCTGAACTATGGGAGAGAAAGGTCGGGGCTTCTTACCTCTGGGACTGTCTGTTACTTCATTGGAAGGTCTCTCTATTCTAATGGACTGCTCAGGAACATCAGGTGTTACTGCCTTCTTCTGAGACCTCAAGTCATACCTGCCTTGGCGGCCACTAGTCTGGTTTTCCTTGCTTAGTTCATTTAGCTGATTGTTCATGAGAGACTCCTCGTATGCTGATTGAGTCAGATGAGGAAAAGGAGGAGTCTCTCCAAAGCAATGGATTTCAAAATCAAGCTCACCTGTTTCCCCTTCTTCTTCCTTGGCCACAAAATTGTTCTGAAAAGGGGCCTGAATTCTCTGGTCTTCTCTGTCTCTTCCCCTTTCTCTATGCATAGTCGGGGGAGTAATATTATTTGGCCTCCTGAAACTTCCTTTGTTTTCGGTGCTCTGATGGCCCTTATACGCTTGCCTCCCCTCCATAATTAGTCTCTCCATCTCTGCAGACAGAGACTTCATCATCTGGGTCAGTTCATCCACTTGAGTGTGGGGCATCGATGGGCCAGAAGTTGAGGCTTTGGACTTTCCCTTTCTTCTGTCTGCGTCGGCCTTGTTCCTCATTCTGTTAGCTGCTAATACATTTGATTCCACTTCTATGGCTATGTCTTGCATTTGAGCTAAGGAGGTGGCTCTTCTTTCTCTCAATAGAAGACAGAAATCAGAGCCAAATGCACTGGCATAAGAAATCTTCGCTGAGGCTTCTGAAGGCTTTATTTCAGCAGGGATTTTGTTATACATCTTATTGAATCTTTTGGAGAAGTCATAGAAAGACTCTCCATCCATCTTCTTCAAAGACTCGAACTCTGTCATGTAATACATGAAATCTTTCCTATCGCCCCACTGCCTCAGGAAAGCACTATCCAGGGCTTTGATCCCAGCAATAGATCCGGGGGCCAATCCTCTAAACCATTTCCTCACCTCGCCATCCAGGCTCTGGACGAAGACTCTCATCTAGACGTATTCATTTTCAATGTTTAGGTTGTTTGTATAACTGTAGAAAGCAACCAGGTGCACTTCTGTAGTTATGTCCCCTTCTCCAATGAACTTGGGCATGTATTTCAAGTAGTCTCCAACAGGGAGAGGATTCATGGGATGGGGTAGGATCAAGGGGGCATATCTGGCAGCGACTATGGTGTCCATTCTATTGAGAGGGGGATTAGCACCAGCCATAGGAATATTAGGTAGAGGAGAGCCCGGAGGAGAAGGAGTGTGAACAGGAGATATCAGAAAAGAGTTTCCTGAAGGAGAGGGAGACAATGGGGAAAACAGAGAGAGAGCTAAAGGACCTACATGTGCAGATGCTTCTCTCTATGTAGTAGTAGCAATAAAAGGAGAGGTGGTGAAATCTTTTGAGGCCTGAGGTCTGTGTTGAGGCACAACTTCCAGGGAGGGGGGAGTGACAAGGATCTCTCTTTCTGATGCCAGACCAGGAGGACAAAACTCAGCAGGAACACTCCCGAAATTCAGAAAACGTGAAACCTCAGAGAAAGGATGGCTAGGAAGCTGAGAACAAGAAAATGGAGTTTTTATGGAAGGAGGTGGGGAAATACCTGGTTTAGTGGCGAAGCTTTCTCCTTGAGAGGGCTTCCCTTTTCTGATAATCACCTCTGGATTTTCTTCAGGAGTGGCCAGAGGCAGCTGTGGATGGGACCGCGTGTGTCTACCGCTGGAAGCCACAAATAACCCAACCGGTTCGCCGCAGTGGAGTCGCCAGGTGCACAATAGAAATATTCAAGGGTTTTGATGTCTGATGCACCTTCAGAATCAGAAGCTCAATGTCGTTCAATCCCGGGGAAAATTTTCAACTTCGTCCCCGGCAATGGCGCCAGAAATGTTAGGATCGGAAGTCACTCCTGGATTGCAGCAGGAGCAGAGCCCGACACCCATCAGTTTAATGTCACGATTTATTTATAAAAGGGATGATCAAATGCAAGTAAACTCAGGACCATATCGTTTCAACTCTGAAACTAGGCCAGGCATGCATGGGTAAGTGAGGTCTTAGATAAACTTCAAATAGTGAGTTGCAATAAGGGTGAGTAGGGGGAAGACTTGTATAAGAAGAGTGCAAGGGTCTGTCATAAACATCAGGTTTCTAACAGACTGGGGAAGAAAGCGTCCAAACGCAAGATCCTCTTACATTCAAACACAGAAAACCAAAGAAAACAACTATGCAATGACAAATCCTTTATCATAACATAACTGCAACAATTCGCACGAATCAGTCATTCATGAACTCTCTCAGCATAAGAGGAAAATTAGATGGGGTAGGAAAATTGTTTGTTATAAAACAAGAAGTCTCAGATACAGATGCACAACCAGAGAACTAGAAAGGTTGTTAAAACTTTACAGTCGGGAGCTTTTTTCTACCATTGATAGATACAAAAATGGAGAAAATGCCTACATATACTCAAAACAACAACAACAACAAAATCGAGACATTGCATTAAAAACTTTTCGTCTGCATGGCTTCTGACAATCTGCAGCTGCAGTATCTGAATGATCGTACACCTATGGCAGACGCAATCGAACTTCTGACAGCTCCGTAGGCAGATTGACGTGCTCTTAATTCGTCGCCAGACTTTCCCATTATGGTGGAGATGATGTCTAACCACCACCAACTACCTTAATAACTGCTTCATTGGGATTGAGAATGGCCCGGCCAACTCGGCGCCTTTGGGACGTGGAAGACCCCTCGCGCTGCCACCTGGATTAACTGAACGGCCCGATGAATACGCGTGGAGGCCAGCGTGAAGGATGGGGCGCATAATGGGAGTGGCGGCTCCAAAACCATGAGGGTGAGATAAGGAGTGATGAGGTGTGAGAGAGGTGACAGGGGATGGCACATGGCAGAAGGCAATAAGCGGAGGGGGTAGGAGATGAGATATAATGGGGACAT
>JZKD02S0140897.1:5560-23807 GCA_000966675.3 Picea glauca | reverse complement strand
TATATATATATATATATATCTTAATACAACGAAATATATTATTATCAATATAGCAAGAGTTCAATACCAATCTTGGATATCTATTTTTGTAAATAAGAAAAATGAAATCATAACCAACACTATGTAAAGGTTTCAAGTTACTTACGTATCCAATTAAAAGAAACTATAAGAAGGTCAACCATGTGTAAGCAGTATATAAAACTTCATAGGTTAACTTATATATTCTTATATAAAGAACTAAAATCAAATCATAATAAGCATATTGATAATAAATAAAACTATGTACATATCCCTATAGAAGATTTAAAAATATCAAATATATTACGCAATATATATAGAATTCATATGCCACCTAAATACCCATTATAAAGGTATAAGGGAATCAATCATAATGAACGATAAGGAAGGATCCCAAGCTACATTACAATCCATCCAAAGAACTATAAGAAGATCAACCAATTTAAGAAAGACTTAAGATATTTCACATGCTAACTTACACACCTAATATAAGTATTTTCCAAGAAGATCAAGTCTTATTAGTACCTTCCATAGGCATAGAGGGACTATAGCGATCGATAATGCGTTGACTACATATTAGTTTGTCCTTTGACCTAAAATATTTGCACAATACCTATTGTTGGAGCTATGGAATTAAAAGCATATATTTTTATATAATAAAAAGTAACATATATATACTGATGTGATTAGATAAGAGATTGGAGGTCTTATTTCCAGCTTATTTCCAA
This sequence comes from Picea glauca, assembly GCA_000966675.3. Lineage (NCBI taxonomy): Eukaryota > Viridiplantae > Streptophyta > Pinopsida > Pinales > Pinaceae > Picea > Picea glauca. The sequence goes on along the minus strand of JZKD02S0140897.1, from coordinate 23,061 downwards.
ACTTTTTCTCGTAGAGAGTATGTTTTAATCATATATTTTTCTTGTATATTGCTTGAAGGTCAATTAATGCTAGCATTAGTTTGAATGTTTGTATTAGCATTTTCTACTACCTGAATATATCCGTAAGTTTTGATATGTATTAAGAAAATTGAAATGTTTTGATATCCAATATTTGTAGTGATTAAGAATTCCAAAGTTTATAGCGTCTTTGGTGGATGTATATTTCTTGAAATGTGTTAACACTTATTTTGAGATTCTTCAATATGCCTAACAACGTAAATTTTCACATGACACGACGTCCTCCAACACCCCTGACATCTTAAATGTTTTCATACCACGAGGTCCTTATACAACCTGAGAGTCTTAAATGTTTATGTAAATATGGTTCTCAGAGTACATTTTTTCGGGAAATTTTCTAAATATTTGTAGTGAATTTGCACAGTCTTCAATAGCCATTGTATGTTTCATTCTTGTTCTGCCATTGAGGCTACATACATTTTTTACTGGTTCGGTGAGTGCTTATTTTTCGCTGGTGTTTCAGTTGTTTCCATTGTATGTTTCGACCTTGTAATCATTGAAATTTTTCATCCTCGCAATCGTTGAAGCTACATACATTGTTTGTTGGTTCGGTGAATGGTTCTTCTTCGTTGGTTTCTTGGTTGCTGCTTGTTGTTGTTTCGCTCACGATTCAACCTGCACTTCTGCATTTCATTGTTTCGGAGTAAGTTTCGATGCCATAGTTTCATTTTGTATTCTTTGTTTGCTGTTCAATGTTTGCAGTTGGCAAGTAAGAATGTTTTTATTCCTTTTCTGCTTGGGCTGCATTTTCATGATCGTTGGAGATACATATGTTGTTCACTGGCTCAGTGGTTCTTGCTGGCTCTTGGGTTGTTGGTTCTGTTTGTTTGGATGGGTTTTGTGCTTTGGGGCCCTGGGTGTGCAGTTAGACATCTTCGTGCTTTCTCACTGGTTTGGTCCTTGCTAGTTTATTTTGTTTGATTAGGCCTTGCAGGGTTGGGGTGCAACAACGGTGGTTGGAGCTTTTGTTTTTTCTTTTTTTTTGGATTATTATTGTTTTTTTGGGGCACTTTACGGTGTTCAACCACTGCACCCACTAGTCGATATGCAGTTGTGTTATTTTCCATGTCTGTCAAGGCCGATATTTGTTATTCTATGAGATTTTACCAGTGCTCGAGTCCTGCCATGAAAGAAAATAATTGCATGCAAGATTGTTCGAGGATTACATGTGAAGTTAAAATATCCACTGTTTTTTTTTGGAATAAAGCATATATATGCAGGCTACATTTATAAACCATGTATGGTCAGATGTGCGGATATGACATGACATGTTCTTTCTCCTCTACATAGACTGGTGTGCACATGATACAATTTGTGTTGTGCTTGAGATATGATATGTGCAACAAAGATTTTGCAAGAATATATTTTCATGTCTGGAAGCATGTCTGGGTAGTTTGCCACGAAAAACTAAGAACTTGTATCGTGGGCACAAAAGTCTGTTTAGAGGATAAAGAGCATGGTTAAAGGTCATGTATGGATAAATTTCCAGGGAAAACCATAAATCGTTTAGTTGCGTCCATGCAATTGCATGATATTTTGTGCCTTGTAATATATTTTGGCCAGGGAAAAAAAATCTACACATTTATAGTCATGGATAGAGAAGTGCAAAGGTTCATGTTTTTGCCTTTGTAGACTCTTCATTTAGTCAGTTTTGTTGTATGTACATATTGTTTTTTCTCCGGTCAATACCATCTTCCATTGATGTTCATTAAATTCTGTGGGTTCCCACATTGAAACAAATAGAGTAGCTGGAGAAAAGGAGGGAGTGTTGAGTGCATCGACTAAAGAGGATATAGAAAGGTTCATGCTTGTACTGTTGTTTCATATTGTGCTATTTTGTATTTCATTTATGGTCTGTATATGTGTTAAGTTGCTTGGGTGCCTTTCTACATGGTAAGTTATCTTGGTTACATACGTTCCTGCATACTAAGCTAGTTCATGTCCGTTGTGTTTGTGCTGCATTGTTGCATTTAAACAAACAAAATGGTTGGACAGGACGAAGGACTCTTTGGCAGGTAAATAGACCTGTCTCTTTTTGTTTTAGGTGTCTATTTTCATACTAACTTGCCTTTGTGTCGATTGCATCTTTGACGTTGCTTCCTTGGAAAAAACAGGTTGCTTGGACAGGGAGATGAATTCTTTTGTGTAGGAGCATATGGTTCTGTGGTACAATCTTCTAAAAGGTATACCAAGTGTGTTGGTAAATTAAATATACAAATCAGGTAGGGGCATATAGTATTAGACTTGAAAATGATGACTTCACAGTAATGGGCGTTTCTGCGCTCCTTGTTTCTAGTTTTTCCATTTTCTATTATCCCTTTTGTTTTTTAATTCATCTGCTTAGTGTGGTTTCTGAAAATTCTTTCGTGTGCCGGTTGGTGGACTAAAGGATTGATATATGTGGTCCTTCTTCTACCTTATTACATAGTTACCCATTTTCTCGATTGCGGGTTCCAGGTTGGTAGGTTGAAGATTTCTCCCCTAGGTTCTGGGGGTTCGCAATATACAGATTGGACATGGTGGCCCACGGTCATGCCCTGTTTACTGTTAAACATTTTTCTAGTTAAAAAATTAAGATGCATATAGTTTTACATTTATTTGGTCCTTCCGATGGACAATATACAATGCATATATTTGTTTAGTCCTGATGTTCATCTGCACATGCTTGTATCAGAAAAGGTGGGACTAGTGACATGGCCATGAGTAGTTAGTCATCCCAGACATCAGCAGACCAACAAGGCCAAAGGTAAAGATGCAAACGCTCTGCTCTTACTATGTTTACTAAACAAATTTCCTGGGCTATATATTGATCTATGGCATGGAGGATATGTTAATGACATCTGCAATACATGGTTTGCATCTTGCAAGAAGTATCAACAAGTGCAAGCGAGATGTCGAACGTGTTGCATGTTCCGCATTGTAAGAGGTGTGGTTGTGAAAATGTGGCTCCATAGTTCATCAAAACTATGCATGTACTTCTAGCACACTACCATTCACTTTAGTTTTCCTGTTCAAAAAATTTCATCAGGTCTAGAGTTGTGAAATCCAAAGTACTGTCAATAGAGGGCTTGAATAGCCGCCCAACTGGACATGTGTTCGTCGGGGACATAATGGTTTTCTATACCACCTACTTGGACAAGGCAAACAAAAGTAGATCCATTATGTGTGCTAATATGATAGACAATGACACTATGATGACAATGACACTGACTGTTCCTCCACAACTTGTCTAGAAACATGCATAAAAGATATTGCCACATAATGGGATATCCATTACAAATTTTAATATATTTCCCAAAATAGTATATGGCCGTGGTGATTTCGATCAAATTATTTCTCTCAACGAAGAAAGCATTGTGTAAAATAATCCTGCTATTTGTTCAGAATATCGCTTCCTCCCGGACTTAACTATCAGCCAACTTGCGCAGAGCACTGATATTTACCCAATCAGAATGATTGGGGCTGCTGTGACACTGGCGAGAAAATTTGGGTTGCAACACATTGTCCATATAAATGATGGAGATTCAGACAATGACAAGGAAATGGTACCACTTTTCATATTCAATTTTGTTCTTTACTTTCGTGTCTGCATGTATGTCGGATAAGTTACACAAATCTTGCATTGTTCCATGTTGTAGCTACAATTGTTTGATACGTATTCAGATTTATTTTTGTCAATGGAACAACAATTGCATAGAGGTAAAATTCCACTTATGATGTTAAAAAATATAACAAAGAAGAAGGATGCTAGAGAAAGGATCTTTCGGACAACCCAAACAACATTTGTAACAAAGTTGTGAGAAGATATCGTAAAGGATCTAGAGAAACTAGCTAGATCTACAATTGTTGTGCGTATACAATCACAAAATCATCCTCACTTTGCTTATAGAAATAGCCTTCAACAAATTTTTACACCTGTTTAATTTTTTTTTTTTTTTAAAGGCGAGGGGGGGGGGGGGGGGGTGGGTTTTTGTTTTTTTAAATTTTTTATTGCTTTTGCACGTGTTCCCTGGTTGAGGAGATTTAATTTGCACACAATTTGTGCACAACCCCCTTTGAGATTGTATGTGCAAAATTCCATTCTCCTGCTTCTGCCTCCTCTTTGATAAGTGATGATATGATTGATTGTCTGCAATGCGATGAAAAATGTCCATTTATTTATGGACATTGTGTCAATGGTGTTATCTGAACTGTGGGAAAGACAACTCTGCATTGTATGGTTAGGCATCCTCTGTTACAAAATGTGCTTCCTGAGTTGGCAGAGTTGTCGTATTAAACGTATCTATATAAAAAGGCAAGCAATGTCTACATGATGCGATAACTTCGGATACAGAGCAAATTCACCTTAAATGAGGACAATGCAATTTTAGATATTGGCTGAAGAAGGGGGAAAAAAATTATATCAAATTTTGGGAGGAAACGAAAATACCTCATGTCTCTCTCTAATATTTGTTCAACATCTAGATGAAAGTTCATTTCAAGAGAAAACGAATGCGACGACGTCTTTTCTTTGTATATCAAATTGTTTGGTGCAAAGGTCGATGGGTTCTTCTCTATGGAATCTCTTGGGAACTTGCTTGTAAGATGTTTAAAGTATGGTTGGTTCTTGGTTATCTTCTTTTTCTTTCAATTTTCATACCATGGAACTCCAGTTGTTCTTTGGAGGACACGAAACAATATAATTTATTCTTTTTAGCCATTTGACACACAAATCGGCCTGATAATTCCTATGTCGCTGTGACACAAATGTACTATGTTACTTGCTTTAGCAGATTTCCTTGATCGATGAACTTGATCAAATTATTGTTCTGAAATAATTTGAAATCAACGAATATATATTGTGCGAAGTGCAACTATCCTATCATACCAACAAGAGGCTATTAAAATTCAGATTGGTCATTGTTTTGGCATTTTTTCTTATTTGATGAACTTTGTAAAATTAATATCCTGGAATAATTTGAAATCAACGAATATATATTGTGCGGAGTGCAATTGTGCTATCATATGAACACGAGGGCCTTAAAATTCAAATTGGTCCTTCTTATGCTTACAGTAATAGAATCTTAAAAAAAAATTCTTTTGTTTCCTTCATTTTTTTAAAAATAGGCGATTTAACATCCTTTAATAATTTAATGTAATTCACTTGTACAATAACAATAACAATAGTTAATATTAATATTTTTGTATTTTAAAATCATGTTTTTAAATAAAGTTAGATAGGATGAGCATCGCTAAACAATTGCAATATTGAACTCTCCATATGTGGAGTGCACAAGTCCAGTTGTCAATTTGTATATCACGAAAGTCTGGGTGATATTTGTAGGACATGGAACAAAAGAGGCTCAAATCTCAGTCCGCCAGGCTCAGAACCCGCGATCCAAAAAGTGCCCAAGTATGGAACGAGGGATCTGCATATGCTCTATAAAATATCTTTTCCATACTTTCTTAAATCACATGTTTACTATGCATTGCTCATTTTTCGAAAATTTTTTATATCAGTCAACCGACCGGATTGTACAAACTTTCTCGTCTAATTAAATTCTGTAATATAAAAAATTATTATTAATAATTTAGTATTGAAAATAATGTTTTTAGATATGTTAGATAGTTGATAGGGATTAGCATCTGTAAAGAATGACAAAGTTGAACCTGCCAACCCTCAAGTCCAATTGTCAATCTGTATATCGTGGAACTCCGAGTGCTATTCGGAGGACAAGGAACAATGAAACTGCAATGTTGAGCCAGGCAACCCACAGGTTCGTTTGTCAATTTGTATATCACAGTGTTGTGGGTGGTGTTTGTACAACGCGGAACAATAAAGGCCCAATTTTCAGCTCGCGAGCCCCAGAGACCCGATCAAAACAATTCGCTAAATATGAAATTCATACGAGATCACTACAGGACAATAAAAGCGTAGTGTTCAAGAAACCAACCTGAGTCCACCTGTCAATTTGTATATCGTAGAAGTCTGGGTGCTATTTATATGAGACAGAATAATATAGACTCTATTTTCAGCCCGCCAGGCCGCTAACCCGTGATCCAAAAACTGCCCAAGTATGGAATCAGGGATCCACATATGCTATATGAAATCTCATTCCATACTTTATATAGAGACTATGTCCACAAGTCCGCGTATCAATTTGTATATCACGGAAGTCTAGGTGTTGTTTGTAGGACACAGGACAATAAATACTTAATTTTCATCCCGCCAAGTCGCGAACCCTCCATAAAAAAGGTGCCCAAGTATGGAATGAGGGATCCACATATGTTCTAGAACAATGTGTTTGTACAGTGCCAAACAATAGAGCCTCAGTTTTCAGCCTACCAGCCCCAGAGCCCCTGATCAAAAGAAATCGCTAAATATGAAATTCATACGGGATCACTACGGGACAATAAAAGTGCAATTTTTAGCCAACCAGACCGAGTCCACCTGTCAATTTGTATATTGCAGAAGTCTGGATGCTATTTGTAGAAGAGGGAGCAATAGAGACTCTATTTTCGGCCCGCTAGGCCGCGAGCCCGCGATCCAAAAAATGCTTAAGTATGTAATGAGGGATCCGCATATGCTGTATAAAATATCACTCGATACTTTATATAGACTATGTCCACAAGTCAACGTGTCAATTTGTATATTGCAGAAGTCTAGGTGCTATTTGTAGGAGAGGGAACAATAGAGACTCTATTTTTGGCCCGCTAGGCTGAGAACACGCGATCCAAAAACTTCCTAAGTATTGAATGAAGGATCCTCATATGCTATATAAAATATCATTTCATAATTTATATAGAGACTATGTCCACAAGTCCACATGTCAATTTGTATATCGCGGAAGTCTAGGTGCTCTTTGTAGGACACGAAACAATAGATACTTAATTTTCATCCCACCAGGTCGCAAACCCGTGATCCAAAAAGTGCCCAAGTATGGAATGAAGGATTCACATATCTTCTAGAACAATGTAGTTGTACAACGCAAAACAATAGAGCCCCAATTTTCAGCCCGCTAGCCCCAAATCCCCGATCAAAAAAAAATGCTAACTATGAAATTCATACAAGATCGCTACGAGACAATAAAAGTGCAATGTTCAACCAACCAACCTGATTCCACCTATCAATTTGTATATCACAGAAGTGTGGGTGCTATTTGTAGGAGAAAAAACAATAGAGACTATTTTCGATCCGCTAGGCCGTGAACCCGCGATCCAAAAACTGCCTAAGTATGGAAAAAGGGATCCACATATGTTGTATAAAATATCATTCCATACTTTATATAGAGACTATGTACACAAGTCCGTGTATCAATTTGTATATCGTAGAAGTGTATGTGCTATTTGTAGGACACGAAACAATAGATACTTAATTTTCAGTCCCCCAGGCCGCGAACCCATGATCCAAAAAGTGCCCAAGTATGGAATGAGGGATCCACATATGTTCTAAAATAATACAAATGCAATGTCCAGCCAAGCAGCCTATATGTCCTCCTGTCAATTTGTATATCGCATAAATATGGAAGCTATTTGTAGGACACAGAACAATAAAGACTCTTTTTTCAGCCTGCTAGGGCACAAACCTGCGATAAAAAAAGTGTCTAAGTATGGAATGAGGGATCCACATATGCTTTATAAAATATCATGTCTATAGTTTATATAGAGACTCATCTTCACAAGTCCTTCTTTCAATTTGTATATCGCGGAACTGTAGGTGCTATTTGTAGAACACAAAACAATAGATACTCGATTTTCAACCCATTAGGCCGCGAACCCGCGAAAAAAAAAAGTGCCCAAATATGGAGTGAGGGATTCGCATATGTTCTAAAATCTCATGTCCATACTTTATAAAAGTACATGTTTACTATGTATTGCTCGTTTGTCCAAATACTATTGTATCACTCGGCCGACCAGATTGTGCAAACTTTCTCATCTAATTAAATTCTGCAATATAAATATTTAACAGTAATAATTTATCGTGGGTCAGCTTATGAATTTGTATATCGTGGAATTGTCAGTGCTATTTGTAGAGCACAGAATCATAGATGCCCATTTTTTTTTCCTGCCAGCCCGACAACCCATGATCCAAAAAGTGGCTAAATATGGAATTAATACATAATCTCTTAAGGACAAAAAAAAGTGCAATGTTGAACCAACCAATCTACAAGTACGGCTGTCAATTTGTAAATTGCGGAAGTGTAGGTGCTATTTGTAGGACACAGAACAATAGAGGCTCAATTTTCAGCCAGCAAGGCCAAGAACCATCGACCCTTCACATCTCCTAGGTATATCTTCTGCCCTTTTTATTTTGTAACCCGCCCGACCACTTTACATACTTTGGTATTTCTTGGAATCATTTTCTCCATCTCCGCTGCCTTCATACTTGTTTCCAGATATGCAATAATTAAGATTTAATGCTAGTAGTCGTCCTGCAACAACTGTTAAAATTGTCATTAATGTCTAAAAATCTGGAGAATATTTGTCATTAGTATGAATTAAACTAAGATTTCCGCAAAAACATGTTATCCTTTCCAAGTATTTAGTTCAAAGGAGACATAATTTTTTTTTTGTGCGCCGACGAGTGGGTGCTTTTAACAAATTTGTGATTCTTAAATATCTTTTCGCCGTCACCGCCACGTTCACACTTTTTTTCTAATTGTGCAATTAGTGAACTGTGATGGTCATAGGTCATTCTGCATGAACCCTGGAAATTGTCATTGATCAATGAAAGGCTTGAGGATATATGCCATTGATACACATTAAACCATAATTTGCAGAGGGTTATATTATCCCTCCCCGATTTTCATTTCAAACATCGTCTCGAGAAAACAGAAACTCTTAATAACTTCTGGCAGTAGTTCTCTCCACACACAGTAAACACATTGGGGCATAATGGCCATAGGTTCCACTATTACAGGGCATATTCTTACTATTCATCTCCCTCCGCCCAAGAGAAAAATAGGAGATGGTCCCTTGGTACACCGAGAGATATATTTCAAGCCAAAAAATTCGATGGCAACCTTGGCTTCTCAGAGATCCTGCCCAGTTGCAGTCATGGCTGTCGTAGAAGTTGATGCCATGAATTCCAAGACGGAAGAAGATGATCTGATGGACGATGATACAACAATGGATGATGGAAATGCAGAGAATATTCCCTCTCCTGGGATAAAATTGAAATCAACCATAACGAATGGACCTTCCTGGCTCCGTGATCGCAGTCACGAAAACACCAAACAGAGTTTCAGAAAAGAAATCGGCGGTGAACGTAACAACCACTTTGCACCGCGAAAGTAGGAATTCCTGAGTTCCAAATTAGTCCGTTCTGGGTGGAAGAGTTTCACTGTAAAGCAATGATATGTTGATGCTCCCATTGATATATTTCAAGCTAAAAAAATATTGTTTAACATTTTCAGGCATCAGGTCCAAAACTCTCGTTGCTGCAACGCATTTTCCTACTAGTCATCTCCTTCTGCCCAAAATGGACTAATTTGGGCCTCTGGAATTGCACGCACAAGCTATTTTTCATTTTCTTCCTCAGGGAAAGCTTCTTAAAAATATCAATTTGAGCAGAGGATGATTCATCGAGGAGAAAACTCCAAGGATATTTCACATTGAGAAACTCATGCCTGTGTTTATTGTAGATACCTTCAATGTTTTGTCCCAAAGAACTGGGTCCAATTTCTAAGCATAGATGTGCAGTACTCTGAGTTTTTCTTATTTTTTTAAATGGATTTGCTGTTAATTTTTTTTTTTGCCTTGGACTCTTTGTTGCTGCCTCTTTTTTGGGTTTAACACATGTTCTAATTTCCATGCTTCGGTGCTCTTGTTCTTCTTCGATCTTGTGTTTACTAATACCAATGTACAATGTTGTAGCAAAATCGATATTCTTGTTTCTAGACATGCAATTATTAAGTTTTAATGCTAACAACCCATAATGCAAAAAGTTTAATACTTGAGTTAATATGTTGCACTGATGAAGAATGTATCAAGAACACAGTTACACCCACACGTTCCAATAAAATCTAATCTTCAATAAAGAATTTGCTGGCAATTAGTACAAAAGCAAGTTTATTAGCTAAGTTGATATGTTACAGTCATGGAATAATGTATCAATAACATAGCTACAAATGCACGTTGCAATCAAATGTAGTCTTCAAGAACACATTTGCTGACATTTAGTAGATCATGGTTTTGCAACAATGGGGCTTCTTTGAAACCAATTCATGCTTACGAAAACTACCTTCCGCCTTTCTATTTTCCCACACTTTTATTCCCTCTAGTTTCTCTTCCTGGTTACTTAATCCTTTATTTTCCCGAGAATGCATTTCTCTGCAGCTTCGTGGATTCACGCATTTAAAACGACCACTTCCCCTTTTTTTAAATTAACCCTCTATTGTTCCCTGTCCCACAACTGGCACCCAAAGTTCCGCCATATAAAAATTGACAAGCGGACTTGCGCGGTGGTCTGGTCAACATTGCACTTCTACTTTTCCATGACCTCCAAACAACATTCATAGCTCCACTATATACAAATTTTCAACCATTCTTAGATCATACCCTTTTTTGTGGTGCACATTTTTGCACTGAAAACTTTCGAGAAATACAATTTAATTGTTGGGTCCTCGCATATTTAGTGGAACAATTGTCACCCCATTTTGAAGCCCGTCTGTCCACTTTCCATACTTCGCCATTTGTTCAAATTTCTTTGGGGAATCATTGTTTTGGCGGGTTCAAGATATATTCAATTCGTAGTGGTTGTTTCCTAAGCCCGCACCCCTTTGCAATTAGCAGTTGACAATTATGTATAAGATCTTATTACTACGCATGCAAATAGAAATTTCCCTATTCCATACCTAGCCACTTTGCCAGAATTCCGCAAATATACAAATCAGTGGTTGAACTTCCCCATCATGATCTCTTATTTTTTACACATTTTTCACTCAAAAATTCCGAAACATGAAATTTCACCGTGCATGAGCTACCTTACAATTCATCATTTGAGCCTCATGAAGAATGGGACATGAAAGTTGGTGGATCCTCCATATGGAACCAAACTGATTGGATGCAAGTGGGTATTCAAGAACAACTACCTATCATATGGCTCACTTGACAAGCACAAAGCAAGGCTCATGAAAAAATTATTTTCAAAGAAAAAAGGTGTTGATTATGAGGATACTTCCTCCCCCTACACAACAAAATGGGCTACCATATGCACTCTATTTTCCATTGTAGCACAAAATGGATGGAAAATTCATCAAATGGATGTGAAGACCACCTTCTTGAATGAAGACTTGAAAGAGAATGTGTTCATGTCTCAACCAGAAGGATTTGTTGTGAAGGGAAAATAACATAAGGTATGCAATCTTATCAAATCCTTGTATGGCTTGGAATAAGCACCACAACCATGGTATGAAAAACTAACTAAGCATCTTCTTAAATTGAATTTCAAGCATTTCAATATTGATGATGCAACTTTGTTTGTCAATAAAGTTGGAAAAATTGTTGTATATCTTGTAGTATATGTAAATGATTTATTCATAATAGGGAACAATGAGAACTACATTACATCCATAAAGAAAGAGTTGAATAAAGGCTTCAAGATGATAGATTTATGACATCTTCACTATTATTTGGGCATTGAAGTGATACAAAATCCAAAGTACATATTCATCTCCTAGAAGAAGTACTATTATTTGGCATGAAAGAGTGCAATCATGTTTCTAATCCAATGTAACAAAACTTGAAACTCACATCAAAAGAAGGAAATGAATTTGAGGATGCAACCAAGTATAGACAACTTGTGGGAAGTCTCATCTATCTTACTACCACGAGACCATACATTTCATTTATTTTTAGGATTCTTTCCAGGTTCATGCAGAATCCTTGTGAAGGACATTGGTCTACTACAAAGAGAGTTATAAAATACTTGAAAGGAACTCAATATTTTGGACTCAAGTACTCCAAGGTATATGACTTCAACCCGATCGAATATTCTGATTCAGGATTTGATGGGGATAAGGAAATGGAGTGTCAACTTCAGGTTATCTCATGAGTCTTGGATCAACAACTGTCTCATGGAGGTCACAGAAACAGTCAGTTCCAACAGATTCCAAAATAGACGAAGAGTATGTGGCACCTACAGAAGCGACGAAGGAGATTGTGTGGCTCATAAAAATACTTGAAGATTTGCAGGAGAAACAAGTGAAATCTACTCCTCTTCTAGTTGATAACACTTTTGCAATCAATTTGGACAAGAATCCAATATTCCATGATTGAACCAAGCATATCAACACAAAGTATCACTTGATTCGATATGATGTAGAGGCCAATACTATTCACTTAAGACATTGTTCCAAAAATGAGAAAATTGCAGAAATATTCACGAAGGCACTTGGAAGAGAAAATTTTGAGAAGTTTATAATGATGCTTGGACTCACACACACCCCTTCTGATTAAGGGGGGGGAATGTTGGATACATAATCCTTTGAGGTTGTGTTTCCTGTAACTGTTATGTACATATGAAGAGCCATAGGTGATATGAATGGTCACCCGTTAGGGAAGACCACGAATCACTTGCACATGTATACATGCAGCTATAATACTAATGCAAAATACATCAAGTGTGGAGTTATTTTCTTCCATTCCTAGCCTGACAAAAATAAAGACATTCCTCACATCCATCACAGCATAATAAGGTTTGGCCACATTCATTAAGAGAAAAAAATATGAATCCATGATACAAAGAACTTTAAAAGAGTATGTCATTCAAAACATAAATGAATATGATAGATGAAATTCAAAAATATCATGCTCATAAACTCAGAGTTTGAAAAATCATTAAAGTTTCATCCCAAATTAGTTCTTTGGGGAGTTTACAAAAACAATAGTCTGTTTACAATAAATTTAGAAAATTTTTGTTTGTCCGAATGAAGTAGGATGGGGATCTTGTGGACCATAAAATAAAGTAGAACATGGTTGGACTGCCAAGAGGAGAAATGATACAATTAGATATCAACTGTAAAGACCCCTCAGTTATGTCAACAAACAATGAGTACAAGAGTGAGTAGATTTTTTTTTTTTTTTTCCTTTTGAGACCAAACATTTTACATAACAAAATGTTCACGATATTATGATAAGGGACATCCGTCACCACCTAAGTTAACAGACACTAATGAAATTCATCTTAACAACTGGAAACAACATCGCTATTATTCAATCAACCAATCACATAAATATAACATAAGGAACTACCCATACCACCTATCTTGCATGGTTAGGACCTCCAAGACACAAGCAACGCTCAAGTCCAGGATTCATCCGATTGATTTTGACCACTTAAGGTCTCAGAACTGGCAACTATTTTGAAGAACAAGGAGGTATCTAAATCCTATTAATCAAACATAATCCAATTTCCAGACTAGTTCCATTAATCATAATTAAACATCATTTCATCATAGCGCATGGAATAATCTATTTTACTTAATCAAACTTTCTAGAAATGCTTTAGTGTAATTTCAAGTAAAAGAATAATACATGAGATTAACAAGAGCTACTTCAGCATATGTAAAATCTTAATAGCAGCTAGAGTTTTGTTTCTAGTCATCATTAGTGACTGATCAAGTTGGGTTCACTTAAGGTCTAGCATCATTTATCATATACTCCAAGCCAATTACAAACCTCATATGGCACAACTATATATATATAACGAAATATCTTATTATCAATATAACAAGCTTTCAATACCAATCTTGCATATCTTTATCTATTTTTAAAAATAAGAAAAATCAAATCTTGCATATCTATTTTTAAAAATAAAAAAAAAATCAAATCATAACCAACACTATGTAAAGGTTTCAACTTACTTACATATCCAATTAAAAGAAACTATAAGAAGGTCAACCATGTGTAAACAATATATAAAAATTCATTTGTTAACTTAAAATATTCTTATATATAAAGAACTAAAATCAAATCATAATAAGCAGATTGATAATAAATCAAAATGTATACATATCCTATAAAAGATTTAAAAAGATAAAATATATTACGCAATATATATAGAATTCATATGCCACTTACATATCCATTATAAAGGTATAAGGGAATCAATCATAATGAAGGATCCCAAGCTACCTTACAATTCATCCAAAGAACTATAAGAAGACCAACCAATTTAAGAAAGAATTAAAATATTTCACATGCTAACTTACATACCTAATATAAGGATTTTCCAAGAAGATCAAGTCTTATTTTGCAAGCAATAAAAACTAAATGTTGACTTAATTCCCTGAAAATTTAAGGACCCAATTAAGGAGAACCAAGGTCAACCTGCAATTCCATTAAAGAATTTGAGGAAGACCCAGTGTTTTACCCATGTAAAAGCACTCAATGCAAATTTTAAAAACCAAATACCAACTAACATATCCATAGGCAAGGGCTAAATCAATCCATAAGCAATAAGGAAGTCATGAAAACTGTTTTAGTCAGATAAGTTTTAAAGGTCGGTGGATCCTTATAAAGAAAAACTAAGATTCTAAAATTCCAGTGACAACTCACGCTTCTTGAAGTAAACTTGGCGAACTATCCATCGTTATCACAAGGGTACTAAATTTTGATAACCAACCACTGATAAAGGTTGACATGATTGGAATTATTTTACACATAGGCACTTCGAGAATGAATATGAGGATAAGGGTAGCATGCCTGGTCAATTAGAAATATTGTGATTCGACGCACATCGAAAGTTGGAACCCATTCCCGTCCTCGAAAACAACACTCAGAATTTCCGAATCCTTGACTTAAACTCAGGGGGAAGCGAACATATCTCATAAAGGAAACTTCCCGCTACAACTAAGACGCAGAGGTTGGGAAATCGACACTCTGTCTTGCCAAGATTTTCAAAGGCCCACACCATATCTCAAGCAAAATCAAATATCGACACAGAGCATCGATTGTCAGAATTCGAGTGGGTGATCAACAACGACAGTCACAAGATTGTGCCTACACACCAAGCGAGAAGAGAGAGAGCCTACGGAAAAACGTATCCAACTCGGAATTTTGTTTCACCGTTTCCTTTCCCTCACAGGCTTCAACAGTCTATAAGGAATTAAGTGATCATCAGATCGGGTTCTAAAAAATTTTGAGTTAGGACTCGGGGCTGGTAAAATCCAAACTCAGAATCAATCAAGATCCAACAAGGGTCTGTACCCTAAACGCGATTTTTCAAATGGGAGAAATCAACCAGATAAAAAACATGCATTGAATTCATAGCCAATAAAAACAAATTGGGGTGTGTGCTTCGGGTTACAAAACCTCCAAGAAAGAATTTCGATCCAGGGTTCTATCTTAACGGAGTCCCCACGGAATTACATCGAAGGGAAAACCCATCATTTAGAACCCCCACACAATTCTCTTCAAAACACAACCATTTTCACAATGAATGTACAAACTACAACATCGCTGGGTAGCTTGGGTTTTTTTTAATAGTAATTGGTAAACATCTATTATGCAAGCCAAGAGGAAAGACCAATAAAGGTTTGCCAAACAACATTCACGAAATTGCAATTTAAATAATGAAACGCCTCCGTAAATAAAACTTACTAACATTCAATCAGTGAATGTTTGCAGGTACATCGAAGATCATATGAGATAGCAGCAATTTCCACGAATCAATAGACTGTGAAACTTCATTCTAATATTTTGCGTCAAGAACGATTGAATTGAAATGCAACAATACTTCCTATTTCTATACAACATGACCATGTATACGAAGAGAATAACACATATCAGTAATCTAGATCGACTTCATTACCAACATTCGTAGTTACATAAATTTAGATTCTATTACAATAAATGACTAACAATAAAAGTACCGTAACCAATGACGACGAAGTCGCATATGTTCTTCATCAAATGACATTCCTTCCTTCCTTTGCTCGCTAATCGTCGAGACTTCACTAGTACTTAGCCCCCCGAGCCACAAAGGGGCCACGCACACAAAACCATAAATACACTAGCTCCAAGCTTGCCTCGCAAGGTAAAGCCACCACACTATCTCAAACTTGGTATCCCAACTCTTACAAGTAAAACCAGTGAAAATGATTTTGGTAGCATAAATTTACCCACAATCCGTGTGATCCCTTCCCCATCTAGACCATTTTCTTTATAGGAATTTCGTCACTGACACATCCCCACTTGCACAATCAATTTGTTTTTTAATTCAATAAATTAAGATTATTCCCCCTCACACTTGTCAGACTCTCCCCAAGTTTCACAAGTAATTACATGTTTTTATTTTAATTATAAGTCAATTTCCCTCACATTCCCAAATGCGCTCCTTAAATCGCTCCTAGTTGTCTCTTTATTCCCCACATTCTCATTTAATGACTAACTCCTTACCAAATCTGAGTTAGAGTTAAAATATGAGTCTTCTTCTAGTTAGACTAGTGGTAGCTAGACTCTAGATATCATTCTATATGTACACCTATTCTCTCATGCTTTATTCCTGTCTTCTTTTAAAATTCCAATTTGGTATTTTCTTGTACACATGAGTATTAAATCAAATATTTAGATTTATTTCACTTTTCTTAATTCTTAAATTAATTTACCTCATTCCTTTTTAATTTAGTTAATAATTTAGTTTAGCCTCCTTACAAAAACTTAGACTTAGTTTTAATTTATTTTTTTTGAATAGGTTTAGATTTTTATTGGGATTTATAATTAATAAATTCATTCTTTAATTAATTATTTAAATCCGACAAGGCCTAAAGATTTTCAAGGTTTATAATTATTCTTTCAAGGTTTTCTAGGCCACCTAGATTCATTGACTCAAGTTTTATTTATGCAACATGCCCTTCAATACGCACCTTCATGCTCCAAGGAGGCCACTCGCCTTCTATTCGTTTTGGTAGCTGTCCAACCCTTGGTGTCATCACTCCATTCATGCGACTTTGTGAGAGACTAAGAGATTCTAAGGATTAAAGACTCTGCCTTATTGCACGCCCCTTAGAATCTTCATGAGCGTCTGTCTTAGTCTTCCCTCACAACATAGTGGACCTCTCAAACTGGGTAATCGTTAACCTACAATTCGAGCCACGGTGGGAGTGTTAGTAGGCTGTGACAGAGACACTGCCACACCTCTCCCTCAATATCTAATTTTTGTGCATGGCCCCTTTACTCCTTATGTGAGTCAGATTAGCAAGCATCTTCAGCCTACATCCATTGACAAAACACTGTCACTGATCCATATACATAAACATACTAAATCAATCATATAACACATATGCATAAAATGAAATGCTCAAACAAAAATCAATCCACTCCCCGACTTCGTCTGGAGCCCAAGGAGGTCCATTGGTGCCATCGACATCCACAATTTGTCAAGTGTCCTTCACACTCAGGGAAAACTCATCAATAACATCTGTCTATATATATATATATAT
>JZKD02S0140875.1:10472-23807 GCA_000966675.3 Picea glauca | reverse complement strand
AGGATAAATGTTGTGTACTTGTGGATGTGTATTTCTTAGTGATCTTGTGGTTGTTATGCTCTTATCTTTATGAAATGCAAAGAACTATAATATCAGCATAAAACATTAACAAGACTTCCATCTAGAGATCAGGTCGAGGAGAAGAGAGAACAAAGGCTTAAGCAGGTGGGTTTCAGTCTGAGGAAGCCACGGGAGAGTGTCGGATCGTACAAAACTTGTCGTACAAGTTTTTCGTATGGATACACGGCACACAGTGTAGATAGTCACGTATATACGCGATTCACAAGAAGGCGAATCGTGTATGCCTCGAAAAGTGTGCCAGAACTAGTCATACAACAAGTCAGACCTTGCCATGTTACTTTGCAGTTGTATTTCTCTCAGTGGACCATTATCCCTGTTATGGGAGCCCTGATTTTAGCATAATAAAATCATTCTCAGCACTTGTTTTCCCTCCGGGGTTTTTCCAAGGGTTTCTACCCGAAAATATTGGTGTTTATATGTGCTTGATTTGGTTTCCTTGTTTACGCTTCCGCTGCATGTTTAGTTGATTACTCAATTGTGCATTTAGTAGATAAAGTGATTTTGTTTTGAGCTAATTGTCGGGTGCTGAGTAGGAGAAATTTCAACATGGTATCAGAGTAGGTGCTCTGAAGGGAAGTCGGATCCATAGCAGATTCATAACCAGCAGGAGGAAATCAAAGGACGGTTTTTTTGGGAAATAGTCGTACTGAGGCAGAGCTAAGTTTTGGCAGGTGTACGGAGGCATACGCGATTCACAGAAGACGCAGTCGTGTACATACATGATTTGCAGTGTGTCGAATCACGTATATACGCGATTTGCAGTGTAGACAGTCACGTACAAGTCGTACAAATCAGTATAGGGGCAATTTTTCAACAAGAAGTTATTTCCAGGGTAGTTTATCAGGTTTTAGGGATGGCAGCAGCATCGTTGAGAGTTGAAGACAAATTGGATGGAGCATCCAACTTCCTATCTTGGAAAGCAAGAGTGACTTTGGCGTTGAAGGAGTATGACCTTTGGTAGTTAGTGGATAAAGCAGTTACTCCACCGACAAATCCAGTAGCTTTAGATGTTCACAACAAGAAAGAGATCAAAGCAGAAAGGGTCCTCCTAGATTCAGTGAAGGATCATCTAATCCCTCATCTAAACGAGAAGAAGACGGCCAAAGAGATGTTTGATGCCCTGGTAAGTTTATTCCAGAGAAAGAACATGAATAGGAATATGGTCTTAAGGAATAAACTCAGATCGCTTCAAATGTCTAGTTCAAATAATGTTACCAGCTATCTCATGAGGATCACACAAGTACATGATCAGCTTGCAGCCATAGGAGAGAAAAGTGAGGACGCAAAGCTCGTGAATGTGGCACTGAATGGTCTTCCCAAGTCATGGGAACCATTTGTTCAAAGAGTTTGCGCTCGAGAAAATATCCTAGATTGGCAGAGACTTTGGGATGATTGCATCCAGGAAGAGACTCGGGAGGAGTCGAAGGGCAACAAGCAAGGAGGTAGTGAAGAGAACTTGGCTCTTGTTAGTAAGACAAGGAGGGGCAAAGGAAAGCGTTCTAGCAAGAAGGGTAAGAGTGGTGGAGGATCATCACAGCTAAGGAAGAAGAAGGACTTGAGTAAAATCAAGTGTTTCTCATGTCATAAGAATGGACATTATCCATCTCGATGTCCGGAGAAGAAGAAGAAGGGTAATGGAAAGACGCAGACAACAGCTTCAGCAGAGACGCAACTTGATGAGTTTGCAGCGAAATTTGAGAAGGATTACTCAATAGTTTCTTGCCTTTCTACTAGCACTACAGTGAGGAGTGCTTGGTTTTTGGACAATGGTGCATCTCATCATATGACAAAAGCACGAGAGTTATTTAGCAGTCTGACGGAAAGAAACTCAAAGGTTCATGTGGAGTTTCATGATGATGCCAAGTATGCAGTAAAGGGAGAGGGAACAATTACGTTCCAGCTCGAGTCAAGAGGTTCGTTCGATGCCCATGATGTGCTTTATGTACCATGTGTGAAGAAGAATTTGCTTTCAGTCTCATCTATGGAGGACAGGGGTTTTGTCGTTACTTTTTAGAGAGAGCAAGTACTCATACGTCCAGAAAAGGCTAGCCCGGAGAGCGCAGTGGTCGTTGGTGTTAGAGAATGCACTTTATATAGGTTGCAGGGCAAGCATGTTCAAGCTTTGGTACACAACGGTGATAACCTATGTGAGTTGTGGCACAGGAGGTTGGGACACCTACACTACAGGGCATTGTCGATTCTGAGGGGGATTGTTACAGGTCTTCCAGAGTTCAGGATTGTGCAGCAAGGAGTGTGCAAAGGGTGTGCNTACGCTTCCGCTGCATGTTTAGTTGATTACTCAATTGTGCATTTAGTAGATAAAGTGATTTTGTTTTGAGCTAATTGTCGGGTGCTGAGTAGGAGAAATTTCAACATGGTATCAGAGTAGGTGCTCTGAAGGGAAGTCGGATCCATAGCAGATTCATAACCAGCAGGAGGAAATCAAAGGACGGTTTTTTTGGGAAATAGTCGTACTGAGGCAGAGCTAAGTTTTGGCAGGTGTACGGAGGCATACGCGATTCACAGAAGACGCAGTCGTGTACATACATGATTTGCAGTGTGTCGAATCACGTATATACGCGATTTGCAGTGTAGACAGTCACGTACAAGTCGTACAAATCAGTATAGGGGCAATTTTTCAACAAGAAGTTATTTCCAGGGTAGTTTATCAGGTTTTAGGGATGGCAGCAGCATCGTTGAGAGTTGAAGACAAATTGGATGGAGCATCCAACTTCCTATCTTGGAAAGCAAGAGTGACTTTGGCGTTGAAGGAGTATGACCTTTGGTAGTTAGTGGATAAAGCAGTTACTCCACCGACAAATCCAGTAGCTTTAGATGTTCACAACAAGAAAGAGATCAAAGCAGAAAGGGTCCTCCTAGATTCAGTGAAGGATCATCTAATCCCTCATCTAAACGAGAAGAAGACGGCCAAAGAGATGTTTGATGCCCTGGTAAGTTTATTCCAGAGAAAGAACATGAATAGGAATATGGTCTTAAGGAATAAACTCAGATCGCTTCAAATGTCTAGTTCAAATAATGTTACCAGCTATCTCATGAGGATCACACAAGTACATGATCAGCTTGCAGCCATAGGAGAGAAAAGTGAGGACGCAAAGCTCGTGAATGTGGCACTGAATGGTCTTCCCAAGTCATGGGAACCATTTGTTCAAAGAGTTTGCGCTCGAGAAAATATCCTAGATTGGCAGAGACTTTGGGATGATTGCATCCAGGAAGAGACTCGGGAGGAGTCGAAGGGCAACAAGCAAGGAGGTAGTGAAGAGAACTTGGCTCTTGTTAGTAAGACAAGGAGGGGCAAAGGAAAGCGTTCTAGCAAGAAGGGTAAGAGTGGTGGAGGATCATCACAGCTAAGGAAGAAGAAGGACTTGAGTAAAATCAAGTGTTTCTCATGTCATAAGAATGGACATTATCCATCTCGATGTCCGGAGAAGAAGAAGAAGGGTAATGGAAAGACGCAGACAACAGCTTCAGCAGAGACGCAACTTGATGAGTTTGCAGCGAAATTTGAGAAGGATTACTCAATAGTTTCTTGCCTTTCTACTAGCACTACAATGAGGAGTGCTTGGTTTTTAGACAGTGGTGCATCTCATCATATGACAAAAGCACGGGAGTTATTTAGCAGTCTGATGGAAAGAAACTCAAAGGTTCATGTGGAGTTTCATGATGATGCCAAGTATGCAGTAGAGGGAGAGGGAACAATTATGTTCCAGCTCGAGTCAAGAGGTTCGTTCGATGCCCATGATGTGCTTTATGTACCAACTGTGAAGAAGAATTTGCTTTCAGTCTCATCTATGGAGGACAGGGGTTTTGTCATTACTTTTTAGAGAGAGAAAGTACTCATACGTCCAGAAAAGGCTAGCCCGGAGAGCGCAGTGGTCGTTGGTGTTAGAGAATGCACTTTATATAGGTTGCAGGGCAAGTATGTTCAGGCTTTGGTACACGACGGTGATAACCTATGTGAGTTGTGGCACAGAAGGTTGGGACACCTACACTACAGGGCATTGTCGATTCTGAGGGGGATTGTTACAGGTCTTCCAGAGTTCAGGATTGTGCAGAAGGGAGTGTGCAAAGGGTGTGCACTTAGAAAGAATGCCAAGGCTGCTTTTTCAAGCAACGAAAGTAGGTCCAAGGGGATCTTGGATCTGATTCACTCAGATGTGAGTGGGTCGATGTCAGCAGCATCATTACAGGGATCGTCATACTATGTGACTCTTATGGATGATTTTTCCAGGAAAACCCAAATCTTCTTTATGAATACCAAGGATGAAGTCTTCAATCGAATTCAGGAGTTTAGGACTCAGGTAAGAAGATCAAGGTCTTGAGATCGAATAATGGGGGAGAGTACACCTCCAATGACTTCAAGGATTTCTATAAGAAGTCAGGGATCAAGAAGGAGTTGGCAGTCTCATACAACCCTAAGGGAAATGGGGTTGCATAGAGAAAGAATCGATCCATCATCAGTTCTGTCAAGGTTATGATACATAATCAAGAGTTGCCCATGTTTTTATGGGCACATGCATGTAATACGACGGTGTATGTGCAGAACAGGAGTCCTCACAGGATTTTGGGGGACAAGACTTTGGAGGAGGCATTCTCGGGGGTGAAGCCAGAGATAGGACATTTGAGGATCTTTGGTTGTCTAGTTTACATACATGTTCCTGTGGAGAAGAGAACGAAGTTGGAGCCTTCAGGATAGAAGAGTATATATGTGGGGTACAGCGAGACCTCAAAGGCTTATAGGATCTACATTCCGACGCAGAGGAAGACAGTTGTGAGCAAAGATGTTAAGTTCGAGGAGAACTTAGCGTCTAGTAGTACTCAAGAGTCATCGACAGTGACAGAGGACGAGGAGCAACAGGCTCTGAAGGATGAGTAGCATTCAGCAGTTCAGAGTTCATGTGGGGAGGAGTTAGCCCCTTCCAGTCCTATCAAGAGACCCAGGTGGCTAGTATAGACATTGAGGGATGTTGGTGAGGCTACTAGTAGTGTGGTTAGAGAGCAGAGGTCTCCGAAGAAGTTTCCAAACTATATGGCGCTTATGAGTAGCATCATTGATGTTGAGCCTTCAAGTTTTGAGGAAGCAATAGATCAACAAGTATGTAAGAGTGATCTCCCTCAGTGTTGCTCTCGATGTACTATATCAACAGGACGATCAACAAAACTATGAAAGGTTGGTTTTAAGTGTGCCTAAGGGGCTTTTAATATACCCACAGGTACGTGTAGGACAATTTCGTATACAGGTACTGTCTTATGTGGTACTACTCAAAGGGGTACCAACAAAGGTTACAAGGGTCTCCAACCAGGTGACACCTCTTGTATTTTGTGCGTGTATTGTTCCCCAACTGCAAGTTCACCCACCAAATGACAAATCTCTATATTATTTAAAGATGTCAGAATACATCTCTATTCTAAAAACAAAAATTCTAAAAATGGAGCATGTGTTCGCACAGGAAATTGCTCTTAAACCACTTATAGTGTTCCTTGTTTGATGAAATAAAATACTTAGAGCAAAACATAAGAATATTGTTGCAAAGCAAATAAACATAACCATAATTGGAAAATAACAGTAGTAAGCAAACCTTTATTGATATTCAAAAGAAGATGCAATGTTCACTTACCTCTTCAAGGAGGCAACCTCCAACATAAGCAGAGATCCAAATACAATAATATACAATCGATAACTAACTACATACCTTATACAACAATATATAGTTTCTAATTGACTAAAACACTAACCACCTAGTGGGCCTCTATTAATGAATCCTTGACCACTAACTAGTGGACCTTTTTTAATGAGGCAACTGTTAAAAATTGTACCTCGGACAAGTGTTTCCCACATAGGCTTGGTGTCTAGCATGTGAGGGAATGTCCAAAAGTGATCCTTAGAACATTGACTTTATGAGATATAAAGTTAAAGTGAGTTTGAGTATATTTAATTAAAAGGTGACTTAAGTGACTTAAGTTGTGAAAAAGTAACTTTATATAACAATCGTAGATCTGGATGGCCTAGGATTTAATCTCAGCCATTAGATCTTAGGTTTAGGTCATTTTCATTGAGATGAATGAAAAGAGGATTCTAGGGATTGAGGCACCATTTTTCATGAGCATTGAATGAAGAGAGGGAGCTGAAGAAGTGAGAGAGATTTTGCAGCAAGGTGGGTGCACTTTCCAAGAAGAGAAAGGGAATGAAAATCGAGGATCATTTTCTAGCATTAAATGCAGTCCGCACAGTACGGATTAGAGTGATTGTACAGCATTGTAGTGTTGGGTCGTACAACAGAAAATCGGGCACAGAAATCGAGACAAATTCTAGCATGATTTTTTAGGCATTTATTACAATCATAATCCGTACAGTTCTGTACGATATCTACAACAAATCATGCACAGTTTTCGAGGAAGTTTCGTACAACATTTATTGTTGTAGCAGCCGTACACAGTACAGAATTATGGGCATAGAATTCGAGGAGCAATTTGGGCACAGTTTTCGAGGTGTTGCTTGGCACGGTTATCAAGATAAGTTTGTGTTTCTATTGCTGGAATAAATTGTTGTAAGGATCCATTTCTTTGAGCTCAAGAAATAATAAAATCTCCCTCTCTACTGGTTTTCCCTTCAGGGTTTTTCCAAGGGCATTGCCTGTAAATTCTTGTGTTAATTTTCTAGGTTTGTTTCCTATTTCTGCATTCAGTCTTTTGTAAAAACATTCATTGTGTTTCAGTGATAAATTTTTGTTTATAGCTTTTACATTTCAGCAGCAAATAAAATGTGGGTTGGGCATTAAGCTGTCCTGAAAATTTATTGAGACTAAAACCCAGTTGGGTCTGAGAAATTTTACATGGTATCAGAGCAGCAAAAACACTGAGAAGGGAAACATAACAGAAAACAGAAAACAACAGTTAGTTACAAGGGTTTTGTAGAGGGAAAGCACTACCTCACCAAAAGAGAGTTGGGCTTAGTTGTTGGTTGACTAAGGTCTCATGGCTACAGGTTTGAGGGTTGAAGATAGGTTGAATGGGGCTGAAAACTTTAGTCCATGGAAAGAGAGGATAGCTTTGTTGCTGGAGGAGTCTGAGTTGTGGGATATTGTTGAAAAGGCAATTACCATTCCTATTGATGCAACATTGTTGGCTTAATACAATAAGAAGAATGTGAAAGCGAAGAAAATAACCCTAGATGCCATTAAAGATCACCTCATTCCACATATTACAGGGAAAAAGAATGCCTTTGATATGTGGGAAGCTTTAACCAAGCTTTACCAAAGCTCCAATGAAAATAGGAAGATGGTATTGCAGGAAAAACTGAGAAACACCAAGATGACCAAAACYGACACAGTTTCATCATACCTCATCAAGATCACACAAGTGAGAGATGAGTTGGCAGCAGTGGGGGAGACTATACAGGGTTCAGAGTTGGTTAGAACCGCTTTGGGTGGTTTTCCCAAGAAATGGGAAGTCTTTGTTGATGGGATTGTAGCACGTGAACATCTGCCCAGTTGGGAGAGGTTGTGGGACGATTTCACTCAAGAGGAAATAAGACGTGGTTCCAAAAATGCAGGCCAACATGATGGGGATGATGAAGAGAACATTGCTCTTGCAGCAAAGAGCAAGAAAAAGTCCAAGAAAGGTTCTAAGGGTGGGGCCAAGCAAGGGGGTGAAGGGAAAAAGGACATGAGCAAAGTCAAGTGCTTTGCATGTCATAAGATGGGGCACTATGCAGGTCAGGATCCTAACAAGAAAAAGAAACAGGTTGCAGCTTCAGCGGAAGTGAATGAGTTTTCCACTAAGTTCAAGGAGTTTTCTTTATTAGTTTGTCTATCCACTAGTGCAGCATCTACCAGTGTGCGGTATATTGATAGCGAAGCCTCCCACCATATGACAGGTGTGTGTAAGCACTTTACAGATTTTACTGAGAGGGGTGTAAATCTTGAGGTAGTGCTTGGTGATGATTCCATAATTAGGGCAGTTGGGATTGGGACAGTATCCTTTCAAAGGGAGTCACAGCCTCCCATGTTAGTGAGGGATGTCTTGTATGTTTTGGGCTTGAAAAAGAACCTGATATCAGTTTTTGCCATTAAGGACAAGGGTTATGAGGTGGTATTCTGAGATGGACAGATACTCATGCATTCCAACGGATCTAGTATCACTTCGACCAAAGTGATTGGGATTAGACATAAGAAGCTATACAGACTTATGTTTCAGCCAACTAGAGCATTGATACACAGTACCAGCAGTAGTGACTTATGTGAGCTATGGCATAGAAGGATGGCCCACTTGCACCATGGGGCTCTGAGAGTATTGAGAGAGAATGTTACCAGGGTGCTAGATTTCAGTACAGAGCACCAGGATGTGTGCAAGGGGTGTGCACTAGGGAAGTACACCAAGACTACTTTTCCAAGCAGTGACAACAGGGTAGCAAGTATACTTGATTTGGTACATTCTGATGTATGTGGTCCAATGTCTTTTGTCTCCTTGTTTGGATATGAGTACTATGTTACATTTATCGATGACTTCTCTAGGAAGACATGGATTTTCTTCATGAAGGCCAAGGGACAGGTCTTCAAGTGGTTCCAAGAGTTCAAAGCTCTTATTCCTTACAACCCGCAATAGAATGGGGTTGCAGAAAGGAAGAACGGGGCCATAGTTGGGGTTGAGAGAGCCATGCTACATGATCAGGGGCAACCATTCTTTCTTTGGGCTGAGGCATGCAACACTGTAGTTTATCTGTAGAACAGGAGTCCACACAGAGCATTGGAGAACAAGACTCTTGAGGCTTTCTCTTGAAAGAAACCTGAGGTTGGACACTTTAGGATCTTTGGGTGTCTGACTTATTCACATGTCCCTTTAGAGAAGAGGACAAAGCTAGAACCCACGGCTGAAAAGGGTATTTTAAATTTTTGTTGGGTATAGCGAGACCTCAAAGGATTTTCGCATATACATTCCCTCGTTGAGGAAGACAATTGTGAGGCGGGATGTGAGATTTGAGGACAGAGCCATTAGAGAATTAGAGCAGGGGGAGCAACAGGCTCCTCAGCTTCAGGTGATTTCACCACAGGGTGCAGGATCACAGAGTTCAGGATCACCAGTTTCAGGGGTGACAGGTTCATAGGTGACATGGTCATAGGTCCCCAGTGTACAAGTTCCCAGGATACTGGTTCAAAGACGACCACAGTTACATGTTCTTCAGGTACACAGTCTTCAGGTGATAGGGAAGAGGAGGAGGACTCACCTCCATAGGAGATGACTTCAGGGAAGAGGAAGCCAAAATGGCTTCAAGAGACCTTGAAAGAAGCTCAAGAATCTGTGGGGAATCCCAAGAGGGTTGTCAGGGAGAGCAAGGTGCCAGAGAGGTTTTGTAGCTATTTAGCTGTGGTGAGCAGCATCAATGAGTCCAAGTCTTTGACTTTTGAGGAGGCAGCAGACCAACAGGTCTGGAAGGATGCTATGGTGGAAGAATACAATTCCATCACAAAGAATGATGTGTGGGAGGTTGTTCCAAGACCTAAGGGGAAGTCATTGATGACTTTCAAGCGGCTCTATAAGATCAAACATGTTGCGGATGGAAGCATTGAGAAGTACAAGGCTCTGTTAGAGGGAATCGATTATGATGAGATCTTCGCTCCAGTTGCTAGATATACTTCGATCAGGGCAGTGATCTCCATTGCAGTAGAGATGGGTTGGAAGATCCACCAGATGGATCTGAAAACCACATTCATGAATGGTCTCATACAGGAGGAAGTGTACACTGAGCAGCCACTGTGCTTTGAGGTACATGAGAGAGAGTCTCATGTGTGCAGGTTGAAAAAGGCATTATATGGTCTGAAGCAAGCTCCCAAAGCTTGGTATTCGAGGATTGATACTTGCAGGAGATGGGTTTCAAGAAGGATGAAGTGGATCCCAATCTTTACTACATTGTGGTTGGCACGGATCCTCTTATTCTTGTGCTATACGTTGATGATATTTTCATTACAAGGGCAGAAAGACTCATAGCTGGTTGCAAGCAAAGTCTTACTTCAGAGTTTGAAATGAAAGATATTGGGTTGATGCATTATTTCTTGGGGTTGGAAGTTTGGCAGGAACCAGGACACATTTTTTTGGGGTAGGGCAAGTATGCAATTGACATTCTGAAGAGATTTCAAATGGAGGATTGTAGGCCTATGTCAACACCCATGATTACCAACTGGAAGAAGCTTTATGCTTCTAAGTCCGAGTTGGTTGATCCCACGACATATCGTCAGTTGATAAGCTCATTGATGTATTTGGTCAACACCAGGCCAGATATTTGTTTTGCAGTCAACACTCTCAATCAGTTTATGGTGGAGCCTAGGAGAGTGCATTAGGTGGCAGCAAAACATGTTCTCAGGTATCTACAGGGCACAATGGATTATGGTTTGGACTATGTGAGAGGGGATGGAGTCAGTTTGACCGGCTACACAGACTCAGATTGGGTAGGATGTATTGTTGACAAGAAAAGTACTTCAAGGTGTTGTTTCGGATTGGGTTCAACGGTTGTGTCGTGGTTTAGTCAGAAACAAAAGTTAGTGACACTGAGTTCTATTGAGGCAGAGTACATGGCAGTTGATCAGGCAGTTGTGAGGCCATATGGCTTCGCAAGTTATTGGTTGGTTTATTTGGTCAGCAGTTGAGGCCTACGGTGATTTACTCTAACAATCAAAGTTGCATAAAACTCTCGGAGAATCCGGTTTTTCATAACAAGTCAAAACACATTTAAATCAGATACTACTTCATCCGAGACTATGTTCAGAGAGGGGCAGTTGAGCTTCAGTACATATCCACAAATGGGCAGGTAGCAGACATTCTCACAAAGTCTTTGGGAAGGGCTAAGTTCATCTTCTTCAGAGATAAATTGGGAGTTGTTAGGAACACCTTCCTTGGTAAAGGGGCGTGTTAAAAATTGTACCTCGAACAAGTGTTTCCCACATAGGCTTGGTGTCTAGCATGTGGGGGATTGTCCAAAAGTGATCCTTAAAACATTAACTTTATGAGATATAAAGTTAAAGTGACTTTTTGAGTATATTTAATGAAAAGGTTACTTAAGTTGCGATAAAGTAACTTTATATCACAACCATAGATCTAGATGGCCTAGGATTTAATCTCGGCCATTAGATCTTAGGCTTAGGTCATTTTCATTGAGATGAACAAAAAGGGGATTCTAAGGATTGAGGCACCATTCTTCATGAGCATTGAATGAAGAGAGAGAGCAAGAGACAGGGTTGAAGAAGTGAGAGATATTGCAGCAAGGTGGGCGCACTTTCCAAGAAGAGAAAGGGAAAGAAAATTGAGGAGCATTTTCCAGCATTAAATGTAGTTCGTACAGTATGAATTAGACTGACCATACAGCAGTGTAGTGCTGGGCCCTACAACAAAAAATCGGGCACAGAAATCAAGGCAGATTCTAGCACGATTTTTGAGGCATTTATTAGTCATAATTCGTACAATTCTATACATCTATAGCAAACCGTGCACAGTTTTCAAGGTAGTTTTGTACAACATTTATTGTTGTAGCAGTTGTACACAGTACAAAATTTTGGGCACAAAATTCGAGGAGCATTTTGGGCACGGTTTTTGAGGTGTTGCTTGGCAAGGTTATCAAGATAAGTTTGTGTTTCTCTTGCTGGAATAAATTGTTGTAAAAGATCATTTTCTTTGAGCTCAAGAAATAATAAAATCTCCCTCTCTCTAATGGTTTTCCCTTTGGAGTTTTTCCAGGGGCATTGCCCGAAAATTCTTGTATTAAGTTTCCAAGTTTGTTTCCTATTTCCGCATTCAATCTTTTGTAAAAAGATTCATTGTGTTTCAATTATAAATTTATGTTCATAGCTTTTACATTTCACCAGCAAATAAAATATGGGTTGGGCATTAAACTGTCATGAAAAGTTATTGAGACTGAAACTGGGTTGGGTCTGAGAAATGTTACAAGCACTTGCATTTATTGATTTCACACTCTACTACCTCGTGGGGTTTTATTTCATAAAGATGGTGTTGATGTTTTGTGGCTTCTTGAGGTATTCCCACTAGTAGCCACGGTGTCAGGCATGTGGAAATCTTCGTTGGCACCAGATTACACTTTCGTTTCGATGAAAACGCCCATGGAATGAAGCTAGGGCTTCATGGGTTTGATGATGGGCTTTGTGGGCTTGTGTTGGGGCCTCACACCCACAAACAGGAATTAAATATTCTAATTTAATGTTGAGTTTAGTGGAGGGCTCCTTAGAGAAAGCTAAGGGCTTCTAAATTCACATTAGATTCCTGTTACCCCCGCCAGCCTAGGGGTAACTAATGAGATCATGTCTCAAGGCCTACATGTAGTAGAGATGGAGTGCCAAGACCCAAATTGACTAGTAGAGCCCCACAGGGCCCCTCCTATCTTGACTTGCACTATTATCCATCACCAACAACAGAACAACATCCATCATACCGGCCTGGCCCCAGAGGACAACATGTCTTGCTTCATGAGGTAATAAGTTTGGCTTCATGGTAAGTGTCACTTTAATAATTGAAGCATTTGAATATGTTGCAAAGAATCCTTTCTTGATTATAGAACGTTTGCTTGGAAATTATACTTGTTGCCTTATTTAACCTTGGTGGGTGTCATCATGTCCTAGTAAGTTGGTCACCCTCGAGAATGGGGTGCTACTGGGGTGTTCCTTGAAGAGTCATTGTACCATTCCCGATCATACTTATCACTTTCCATACTTCTTCCATTTTGTCTCATCATCTTTTGGGTTTTCAAGCTTATGACCCAAGAAGGGCATGTACCTCATTTCATGGGAAGAAGGGACCATTAGGCTCAGAGGTGCCCTAGCAAAAACATCATGCATTAAAAGCTCGCCTTGGGATCCTGAGAACAATGAAACGCTTCTCAAAAACTGAGGGACCCATAAATTAAATAACTAACTAATCAATCATGCAAAACAAGGTAGAGCATATGTGGGCTATGTATTTCCTTTTAGTGCCCCTTATTGTCTTCAACTTGGAAAAACATGCAAACCAAGGTAGAGCATATGCAGGCTATGCATTTCCTTTTAGTGCCCCTTATTGTCTTCAACTTGGAAACACATGCAAAATAAATGGCTAATAAAGGGCTTGGAAAAATATGCTTTAAAAAAAAAAGAGGAAAAGGATGTGGTTAGACCTCAACAAAGGCACCCATAAATGAGATAGTACGAGCCCTTGTATGTCATGAAACCCAATACGCAGAACTCTTACCCCAATCCACCT
>JZKD02S0140874.1:256462-314456 GCA_000966675.3 Picea glauca | reverse complement strand
TGCGAATGCGAGTAGCCGTCACATCTCTTCTCAGAGATAAGCTACCACCATTCTAGCAAGTCTTTCACTCTGTATTTTTACAGTCTCTGTACATTTATTTCATTAATAGAAATCATGTATTATTGTATATCTTTTTTTATGGTTGCATCTCTGATACATTTCTGTTATATTATTGAATATCTACGATATCTTTGTGCATTTATTTATTATATCTACTCTCTCATTTCATGCTGAAAATAATACGGATCAATGGTATCAGAGCAGGTTACTCTTGATCATTTTCCAGTGCATGTCCTCGACGAGGTCCAAGTATAGCAAGTTGGGTCTCAAGCTTGTCTCTCTTCAATACAATCTCTCTCACACACCCAAGAAACCCTCAATGGCGGAAGAAAAGAAAAATGACGGAGAAGACGATCCTATCAGTCTGTTGCTTGAGCAAGCTCTCACGCGACAGAGGGAAAAAATGATGGAGAATTTTTCCCACATCCTTCAATGCCTACCAATAGAAACATACGCATATTCATCAAGCGACCACTTTGGAAGCACCTCACCTTTCAAGGTACAAGTTAATTTTGATATTCCTGTATTTGAAGGACAGATAGATGCAGAAGCCCTAGACAAATGGTTAAACCTGCTAGAAGGTTATTTCTCTGTTCACAATTTTTCCGACAGAGAAAATATCACCTTTGCACTCCTTAAATCTCTCCCCCATGTCAAACATTGGTTGGAAAATTACTGGGAGCAGAGTTCCACTTGGGATTTTTTTGTGGATGCGGTAAAGGAACAATATTACCATGTTGACAACTATGAGGACTAGTACGTGAGATGGACCACACTGCAACAAGAGAGGGTCCAAGAAGTTCCGGAGCTCATCAATACCTTCCATACCTTGCGTACCAAGATGGGTATCAAAGACTCTGAATGACATTTGCTTCTGAAATACCATGGGTCTCTACATAGATACATCCAGACTGAAATGGATTTTATGGACATCTCATCACTCAATGCTTCTTATCGATATGTTGTTAAAATCTAGCAAAAATTTAAGCACCAGAAAAAAATGGGAGTTCAAGTCTACAAATCCGAAACAAAAAAAGTATGAAAAATATGACCCTAACAAACAGTCTCCCGAAAACCAGTTCAAGATACAGGAAAATAAGGGTCACGGGAAGACAAAGAAGGACACCAGAAAATGGTGCGATTTACACAAAATCCCCTAGCACAACACCGATGAATGTCACTCAATAGAGTCATTGGTGGCCGAGATCAAAGACAAGGAGTCGAACCTTGATTCATAATCCGATTATGAAAATACTGGTAAAGGACAGATCATTTACGCAGAACCTATTGCTATTGTCGCAACCGCAACAATTCAACTAGAAGAACCAATAGATCCTGAAGAGGGGGAACATCTTTTTCATTCACGGATGTGGATGAAGGGGACCCCACTGCATTTTATTGTTGATAGCAGAAGCCAGAAGAACCTCATCTCAGCAGAGGTCGTCAAATAGTTGGGATTGTCGACAACACCACACCCGCAACCATACAACATCGGGTGGCTTCACCAAGGACGAGATCTTCGTGTCAACCAACAGTTTCGATTATCATACGACATCCAACCCTTCAAGGATGAGGTATTATGTGATGTTTCCCCACTAGATGTCTCTGATGTGCTCTTGGGCCAACCATATATGTGGAGACGCCATGATTTTTATGAGTCTCGACCCCATAGTGTCTTTGTTACTTAGGGGGGTCATCTCAATAGAATACCAGAAGTAGTTCTGACTACTGTCCCACCTAAAAAGTGTCGCAAGGTAGTATCTCATACTGCAAAATTTATCTTCTTCACAATCTGTTCAAAAGGGGAACAAAAGGACATTGCAACCACTACAGCCTTGCCCCAAGCACCTTCTATCCAACAGAAGCAGGTTGAAAAGGCTGCAACAAAGCACAAATATTCCTTCTGCACACCATCCTCTCATGTATCTCGACTTGTTGAACAGCCTCAGGCTCAACAGGTTCATGACAAACTTCTACAAACTGAGCAGCGCGACGTCTCCAGCAAGGCAAGCAGGTCACCAAGATGTAGATTCAACAAATGCTTTTCCCTCTCCCATAGGAACTCAACGCAATGGATACCATTGCTTCTAGAGGGAGGATTGATCTAGGTGGATATCGGTGGCCACCCACCTTTTCCAACTGGCCCAAAATAGTTTTCTGACAATTTTGGCAATTTACTATTTTTAGCAGTTTTTAACTTCCAGGGCCAATTTGAGGGCCCAAATGATGGTTTTTTTGAGATCGAGGTTCTCAATAATAACCAATGATGTTATTGATGCCCCAAAATTAATCTCCTCGATGATACCTTTCCAACGGGCTATCATACGCCTAAAATGGAGATCATATGCAAAAGTTACGACCACGAGAAGTTAATGCACTAATTTACCCAAACGGGGCCCACGTGACTTTTGGCGCTTCATCTCCTAGGGTTAGCTTTTTGGATGTATAGAGTTTTTGGCATTGTTTTTTATTGTAAAAATACCTTCATAGCCTCATTATAATCATCTTCTTGCGAATGTGAGTAGTCGTCACATCTCTTCTCAGAGATAAGCTACCACCATTCTAGCGAGTCTTTCACTCTGTATTTTTACAGTCTATGTACATTTCTTTCATTAATAGAAATAGTGTATTACTATATATCTGTGTTTATGGTTGCATCTCTGATACAATTCTATTATATTATTGAATATCTGTGATATCTCTGTGCATTTCTTTATTATATCTCTGCTCTCATTTCGCGCCGAAAATAATACGGATCGGTGGTATCAGAGTAGGTTGCTCTTGATCATTTTTCAGTGCATGTACCTGATGAGGTCCGAGTATATAAATTTGGGTCTCAAGATTGTCTCTCTTGAAGAAAATCACTCTTGCACACCCAAGAAACCCCCAATGGCGGAAGAAAAGAAAAATGACGGAGCATATGATCCTATCAATCTGTTGCTTGAGAAAGCTCTCACGCAACAGAGGGATGGAATGATGGAGAATTTTTCCCACATCCTTCAAGGCCTGCCAATAGCAACATGCACATCTTCATCAAGAGGCCACTTTGGAAGCACCTCGCCTTTCAAGGTAGAATTTAATTTTGATATTCCTGTATTTGAAGGACAGATAGATGCAGAAGCCCTAGACAAATGGTTAAACCTGCTAGAAGGTTATTTCTCTGTTCACAATTTTTATGACAGAGAAAAGATCACCTTCGCACTCCCTAAAGCTCTCCCCCGTGTCAAACATTGGTGGGAAACTTACTGGGAGCAGAGTTCCACAGAGGAGTCTGGAATATATGTGGCCGACCCAACTTGGGATTTTTTTGTGAATGCGGTAAAGGAAAAGTATTACCCTGTTGGAAACTATGAGGACCAATACATGAGATGGACTACACTGTGGCAAGAGAGGGGCCAAGCAGTTTCAGAGTTCACCAATACCTTCCATACCTTGCGCACCAAGTTGGGTATCAAAGACTCTGAATGAAATTTGGTTCTAAAATACCGTGGGGCTCTACACTGATACATCCATACTAAAATGGATTTTGTGGACGTATCATCACTCAGTGTTGCTTATCGATATGTTGTTAAAATCGAGAATAAATTTAAGCACTAGAACAAACAGGATTTCGGGTCAGCAAATTCGCAAAAACCAAAGTATAAAAAAGATGGCCCTAACAAACAGTCTCCTGAAAACTAGTCCAAGCCACAGGAAAAGAAGGGTTATGGGAAGACAAAGAAGGACACTGGAAAATGGTTCGACTTCCACAAAATCCCCTGGCACAACACCGATGAATGTCTCTCAAAAAATTCATTGGTGGCCGAGATCAAAGACAAGGAGCCGAACCCTGATTCATAATCTGATTCTGAAAATACTGGTAAAGGACAAATCATTGACGCAGACCCTACTGCTATTGTCGTGACCGCAACAATTCAACCAGAAGAACCAACAGATCCTGAAGAGGGGGAGCTCCTTTTTCATTCACAGATGTGGGTGAAGGGGACCCCGCTACATTTTATTGTTGATAGAGGAAGCCAAAAGAAACTCATGTCGACAGAGGTTGTCAAATAGCTGAGATTGTCAACAACACCACACCCACAACCATACACCATCAAGTGGCTTCGTTGAGGAAAAGATCTCTGTGTCAGCCAACAATGTTGATTATCATATGACATCCAACCCTTCAAGGATGAGGTATTATGTGATTTTACCCCACTAGATGTCTGTGATGTGCTCTTGGGCCAACCATATACGTGGAGACGCCATGTTGTTTATGAGTCTCGATGTTGTAGTGTCATTGTTACTTTGGGGGGTCATCTCTACAAAATACCAGAGGTAGCTCTGACTACTATCCCACCTAAAAAGTGCCACAAGGTAGTATCTCATACTGCAAAATCCATCTTCTTCACAATTTGTTCAAAAGGAGAACAAAAGGACACTGCAACCACTATAGCCTTGCCCCAAGCACCTTATATCCAATAGAATAAATTCGACAAGGCTACAAAAAAGCACAAATATTCCTTCTGCACATTGTCCTCTCATGTATCTCAACTTTTTGAACAGCCTCAACCTCAACAGGTTCATGACAGACTTCCACAAACTGAGCAACGCGATGTCTCCAACAAGGCAAGCAACTCACCAAAATGCAGATTCAACAAACGTTTTTCCCTCTCCCCCAAGAACTCAACACAATGGATACCATTACATACTAAGGAGGGAGGATTGATCTAGGTGGATATCGGTGGCCACCCACCTTTTTTGATTGGCCCAAAACAATTTTCTGGCAATTTTGGCAATTTACTATTTTTAGCAGTTTTTGACTTCCAGGGCTAATTTGAGGACCAAATGATGGTTTTTAGAGATCAAGGTTCTCAATGATAACCTACAGATTGATTGAGGCCCCAAAATGAATCTCTTCGACGATACCTTTATAACAGACTATCATACGCCTAAAACGGAGATCGTATGCAAAAGTTACAACCCTAAGAAGATATGGACTAACTTACCCAAACGAGGCCCACATGAATTTTGGTGCTTCATCTCCTAGGGTTAGATTTTTGGATGTCTAGAGTTTTTGGCATTCCTATTTATTGTAAAAATGCCTTCAGAGCCTCATTTTAATCATCTTCTTGCGAATGCAAGTAGCCGTCACATCTCTTCTCAAAGATAAGCTACCACCATTCTAGCGAGACTTTCACTCTGTATTTTTATAGTCTCTGTACATTTATTTCATTAATAGAAATCGTGTATTATTGTATATATCTATTTATGGTTGCATCTTTGATGCATTTATGTTATATTATTGAATATTTACGATATCTCTGTGCATTTATTTATTATATCTCCGCTCTCATTTCGTGTCGAAAATAATCTGGATTAGTGGTATCAGAGCAGGCTTCTCTTGATCGTTTTTCAGTGCATGTCCCTAACGAGGTACGAGTATAGCAAGTTGGGTCTCGAGCTTGTCTCTCTTGAATAAAATCACTCTTGCACACCCAAGAAACCCTCAATGGCAGAAGAAAAGAAAAATGACGGAGCAGACGATCCTATCAGTCTGTTGCTTGAGCAAGCTCTCATGTGACAAATAGACGAAATGATGGAGATTTTTTCCCACATCCTTCAACGCCTGCTAATAGAAACATGTGCATCTTCATCAAGCTACCACTTTGGAAGAACCTGGCCTTTCAAGGTACAAATTAATTTTGATATTCCTATATTTGAAAGACAGATAGATGTAGAAGCCCTGGACAAATGGTTAAAACCCGCTAGAAGGTTATTTCTCTGTTCACAATTTTTTCGACAGAGAAAAGATCACCTTCGCACTCCTTAAATCTCTCCCCCATGTCAAACATTGGTGGGAAACTTACTGGGAGCATATTTCCACAGAGGAGTATGGAATATATGGGGCCGAGCCCACTTGGGTTTTTTTTGTGGATGCGGTAAAGGAACAATATTACCCTATTGGCAACTATGAGGACCGGTACATGAGATGGACCACACTTCGACAAGAGAGGGGCCAAGCAGTACCGGATTTCACCAATACCTTCCGTACCTTGTGCACCAAGCTAGGTATCAAAGACTCTGAATGACATTTGGTTCTAAAATACCGTGGGGCTCGACACAGATACATCCAGACTGAAATGGATTTTCTGGACGTCTCATCACTCGGTGCTTCTTATCGATATGTTGTTAAAATCGAGCAGAAATATAGGCACTAGAACAGACGGGAGTTCGGGTCTACAAAAATGGAACAACCAAAGTATGAAAAAGACAGCCCTAACAAATAGTCTCCCGAAAACCAGTCCAAGCCACAGGAAAAAAATGGTCACTGGAAGACAAAGAAGGACACCAGAAAATGGTGCGATTTCCACAAAAGGCCCTAGCACAACACTGATGAATGTCTCTCAAAACAATCATTGGTGGCTGAGATCAAAGACAAGGAGCTGAACCCTGATTCTGAAAATATTGGTAAAGGACAGATCATTGACACAGACTCTACTACTATTGTCACGACTACAACAATTTAACCAGAAGAACCAAGAGATCCTGAAGAGGGGGAGAACCTTTTTCATTCAAAGATGTGGGTGAAGGGGACCCCACTGCATTTTATTGTTGATAGTGGAATCCAGAAGAACCTCATCTTAGAAGAGGTCATCAAACAGTTGGGATTGTCTACAACACCACACCCGAAACCATACAACATCGGGTGGCTTCGCCAAGGACAAGATCACTGTGTCATCCAACAATGTCGATTATCATATGACATCCAACCCTTCAAGGATGAGGTATTATGTGATGTTGCCCCACTGGATGTCTCTGATCTTCTCTTGGGCCAACCATATATGTGGAGACGCCATGTTGTTTATGAGTCTCAACCTCGTAGTGTCATTGTTACTTTGGGGGGTCATCTCTACAAAATACCAGAGGTAGTTCCGACTATTGTCCCACCTAAAAAGTGTCGCAAGGTAGTATCTCATATATCAAAATTCAACTTCTTCACAATCTCTTCAAAACGTGAACAAAAGGACACTACAACCACTAAAGCCTTGCCCCAAGCACCTTCTATCCAAAAAAAGCAGGTCGACAAGGCTGCAGTAAAGCACAAAGATTCCTTTTTCACACCGTCCTCTCATGTATCTTGACTTTTGAACAACCTTAACCTCAACAGGTTCATGATAGACTTCCACAAATTGAGCAGCACGACGTCTCTAGCAAGGCAAGTAGCTCACCAAGATGCAGATTCAGCAAACGCTTTTCCCTCTCCCATGGGAACTCAATGAAATGAATACCATTTATTCCTAAGGAGGGAGGATTGATCCAGGTGGATATCGGTGGCCACCCACCTTTTTCGACTGGCCCAAAACAGTTTTCTGGCAATTTTGGCAATTTACAATTTTTAGCAGTTTTTAACTTTCGGGGCCAATTTGAGGGCCCAAATGATGGTTTTAGAGATAGAGGTTTTAAATTATTTACTATGGCATGATTTAGGCCCCAAAATGAATCTCCTCGACGATACCTTTCTAACGGTCTATCATACTCCTAAAACAAAGATCGTATGCAAACGTTACAACCCCGGGAAGTTAATGCACTAACTTACCCAAATGGGGCCCACATGACTTTTGGCACTTCATCTTCTAGGGTTAGGTTTTTGGATGTCTAGAGTTTTTTGCATTTCTGTTTATTGTAAAAATTCCTTCAGAGCCTCATTGTAATCATCTTCTTGCGAATGCGAGTAGCCGTCATATCTCTTCTCAGAGATAAGCTACCACCATTTTAGTGAGTCTTTCACTCTGTATTTTTACAGTCTCTGTACATTTATTTCATTAATAAAAATCGTGTATTACTGTATATCTGTGTTTATGGTTTCATCTCTGATACATTCCTGTTATATTATTGAATATCTACGATATGTCTGTGCATTTATTTATTATATCTTCACTCTCATTTTGTGCCGAAAATAATCCGGATCAGTGGTATCAGAGTAGGCTGCTCTTGATCGTTTTTCAGTGCATGTCCCCGATGAGGTCCGAGTATAGTAAGTTGGGTCTTGAGCTTGTCTCTTTTGAAGACAATCTCTATCGCACACCTAATAAACCCTCAATGGTGGAAGAAAAGAAAAATTATAGAGCAGACTATCCTATCAGTCTGTTGCTTGAGCAATCTCTCATGCGACAGAGGGACGAAATGATGGAGAATTTTTACCACATCCTTCAACGCCTGCCAATAGAAATAGACACATCTTCATCAAGCGACCACTTTGGAAGCACCTCGCCTTTCAAGGTACAAGTTAATTTTGATATTCCTGTATTTGAAGGACAGATAGATGCAGAAGCCCTAGACAAATGGTTAAACCTGCTAGAAGGTTATTTCTCTGTTCACAACTTTTCCAACAGAGAAAAGATCACCTTCACACTCCTTAAATCTCTCCCCCATGTCAAACATTGGTGGGAAACTTACTAGGAGTAGAGTTCCACAGAGGCGTATGGAATATATGGGGCCGAGCCCACTTGGGATTTTTTTGTGCATGAGGTAAAGGAACAATATTACCCTGTTGGCAAGTATGAGGACTAGTACATGAGATGGACCACACTGCGACAAGAGAGGGGCCAAGCAGTTCTAGAATTGACCAATACCTTCCATGCCTTGCGCACCAATATGGGTATCAAAGACTCTGAACGACATTTGGTTCTGAAATACCGTGGGGCTCTACACATATACATCTAGACTGAAATGGATTTTCTGGACGTCTCATCACTCGGTGCTACTTATCAATATGCTATAAAAATCGAAAAGAAATTTAAGCACTAGAACAAATGGGAGTTCAGGTCTGCAAATCCGCAAAAACCAAAGTATGACAAAGACGACCCTAACAAATAGTCTCCTGAAAACCAATCCAAGCCACATGAAAAGAAGGGTCATGGGAAGAAAAAGGACACTGAAAAATGGTGTGATTTCCACAAAATCCCCTTCACAACACCGATGAATGTCTTTCAAAACAGTCATTGGTGGCCAAGATCAAAGACAACGAGCTGAACCCTGATTCAAAATATGATTCTGAAAATACTAGTAAAGGACAGATCATTGACGCAGACCCTACTGCTATTGTCGCGACCACCACAATTCAACTAGAAGAACCAACAGATCCTGAAGAGGGGGAGCTCCTTTTTCATTCACAGATGTGGGTGAAGGGGACCTCGCTGCATTTTATTGTTGATAGCGGAAGCCAGAAGAAACTAATCTCAGTAGAGGTCGTCAAACAGTTGGGATTGTCGACAACACCACACCCGCAACCATACAACATCAGGTGGCTTCACCAAGGACAAGAGCTCCGTGTCAGCCAACAATGTCGATTATCATACGACATCCAACCCTTCAAGGATGAGGTATTATGTGATGTTTCCCCACTAGATGTCTGTGATGTTCTCTTGGGCCAACCATATATGTGGAGACGCAATGTTGTTTATGAGTCTCAACCCCATAGTGTCATTGTTACTTTGGGGGGTCATATTTACAGAATACCAAAGGTAGTTCTGAATACTATCCCCCCTAAAAAGTGTCGCAAGGTAATATCTCATACTGCAAAATTCAGCTTCTTCACAATCTGTTCAAAAGGAGAACAAAAGGAAACTGCAACCACTACAGCCTTGCCCCAAGCACATTCTATCCAATAGAAGCAGGTCAACAAGGCTGCAACAAAGTGCAAAGATTCCTTCTGCACACCTTCCTCTCATGTATCTTGAATTTTTGAACAGCTTCAGCCTCACCAGGTTCATGACAAACTTCCACAAACTGAGCAACGTGATGTCTCCAGTAAGGCAAGCAAATCACCAAGATGCAGATTCAACAAATGCTTTCCCCTCTCCCCTGGGAACTCAATGCAATGGAGACCATTGCTTCCTAAGGAGGGAAGATTGATCCAAGTGGATATTGGTGGCCACCCACCTTTTTC
The DNA here is from genome assembly GCA_000966675.3 of Picea glauca. NCBI lineage: Eukaryota > Viridiplantae > Streptophyta > Pinopsida > Pinales > Pinaceae > Picea > Picea glauca. The sequence goes on along the minus strand of JZKD02S0140874.1, from coordinate 304,465 downwards.
GATTGGCCTAAAACATTTTTCTGGAAATTTTAGCAATTTACTATTTTTAGTGGTTTTTAACTTCCGGGGCCAATTTGAGGGCCCAAATGATGGTTTTTCTATATCTAGGTTCTCAATGATAGCCTACGAAATGATTGAAGCCCCAAAATGAATCTCCTCTATGATACCTTTCTAACGAGCTATCATACACCTAAAAAGGAGATCGTATGAAAACGTTACGACCCTGGGAAGTTTATGCACTAACTTACCCAAACGAGGCCCACATGACTTTTGGTACTTCATCTCCTAGGGTTAGGTTTTTGGATGTCTAGAGTTTTTGGCATTCTTGTTTATTGTAAAAATGCCTTTAGAGCCTCATTGTAATCATCTTCTTTCGAATGCGAGTAGCCGTCACATCTGTTCTCAGAGATAAGCTACCACCATTCTAGCGAGTCTTTCACTCTGTATTTTTACAGTCTCTATACATTTATTTCATTAATAGAAATCATGTATTACTGTATATCTGTTTTTATGGTTGCATCTTTGATACATTTCTATTATATTATTTAATATCTGTGATATCTCTATGCATTTCTTTATTATATCTCCGCTCTCATTTCGTGCCGAAAATAATCTGGATCAGTGGTATCAGAGTAGGCTTCTCTTGATCATTTTTCATTGCATGTCCCCAATGAGGTCCGAGTATATAAATTTGGGTCTCAATCTTGTCTCTCTTGAAGAAAATCGCTCTTGCACACCCAATAAACCCTCAATGGCAGAAGAAAACAAAAATTATGGAGCATACGATCCTATCAGTTTGTTGCTTGAGAAAGCTCTCATGCGACAGAGGGAGGAAATGATGGAGAATTTTTTCCACATCCTTCAACACCTACCAATAGAAACATGCGCATCTTCATCAAGTGGCCACTTTGGAAGCACCTCACTTTTCAAGGTACAAGTTAATTTTGATATTCTTGTATTTGAAGGACAGATAGATGTAGAAGCCCTAGACAAATGGTTAAAACTGCTAGAAGGTTATTTCTCTATTCACAATTTTTCCGATAAAGAAAACATCACCTTCGCATTCCTTAAATCTCTCCCCCATGTCAAACATTGGTGGGAAAATTACTAGGAGAAGAGTTCCAGAGAGGAGTCTAGAATATATGGGGTCAAGCCCACTTGGGGATTTTTTGTGGATGCAGTAAAGGAACAATATTACCCTGTTGTTAACTATGAGGACCAATACATGAGATGGACCACTCTGCGGCAAGAGAGGGGCCAAGTAGTTCTAGAGTTCACCAATACCTTCCATACCTTATGCACCAAGCTGGGTATCAAGGACTCTAAATGGCATTTGGTTCTGAAATACCGTGGGGCTCTACTTAGATACATCCATACTGAAATGGATTTTTTGGACGTCTCATCACTCGATGTTGCTTATTGATATGATGTTAAAATTGAGCAGAAATTTAAGCACCAAAATAAATGGGAGTTCAGGTCTGCAAATCCACAACAACCAAAGTATGACAAAGATGGCCCTAAAAAATAGTCTCCCGAAAACTAGTCCAAGCCACAGAAAAAGAAGGGTCATGGGAAGACAAAGAAGAACACCGGAAAATGGTGTGATTTACACAAAATCCCTTGGGACAACACCGATGAATGTCACTCAAAATAGTCATTGGTTGTCTATATCAAAGACAAGGAGCCGAACCCTAATTCATGATCTGATTATGAAAATATTGGTAAAGGGCAGATCATTGACGTAGACCCTACTGCTATTGTCACGACTTCAACAATTCAACTAGAAGAACCAACAGATCCTAAAGAGGGGGAGCTCTTTTTTCATTCACAGATGTGGGTGAAGGTGACCTCACTGCATTTTATTGTTGATAGTGGAATCCATGATAACCTCATCTCAACAGAGGTCATCAAACAGTTGGGATTGTCGACAACACCACACCTGGAAGCATACAACATCGGGTGGCTTTTCCAAGGATGATATATTCATGTTAGACAATAGTTTCGATTATCATACGACATCCAACCCTTAAAGGATGAGGTATTATGTGATGTTTCCCCACTAGATGTCTATGATGTGCTCTTGGGCCAACCATATATGTGGAGACGTCATGTTTTTTATGAGTCTCGACCCCATAGTGTCATTGTTACATTGGGGGGTCATCTCTACAGAATACCATAGGTAGTTCCAACTAATTTCCCACCTAAAAAGTGTCGCAAGGTAGTATCTCATACTGCAAAATTTAACTTCTTCACAATCTGTTCAAAAGGAGAACAAAAGGACACTGCAACCAACACAGCCTTGCCTCAAGCACCTTCTATCCAATAGAAGAAATTCGACAAGGCTACAAAAAAGCACAAATATTCCTTCTGCACATTGTCCTCTCATGTATCTCAACTTTTTGAACAGCCTCAACCTCAACAGGTTCATGACAGACTTCCACAAACTGAGCAACGCAACATCTCCAACAAGGCAAGCAACTCACCAAGATGCAGATTCAGGAAACGCTTTTCTCTCTCCCCCGAGAACTCAACGCACTGGATACCATTGCTTCCTAAGGAGGGAGGATTGATCTAGGTGGATAGTGGTGGCCACCCACCTTTTTCGACCGACCCAAAATAGATTTTTGGCAATTTTGGCAATTTACTATTTTTAGTAGTTTTTAACTTCTGGGGCCAATTTGAGGGCCCAAATGATGGTTTTTTGAGATAGAGGTTCTCAATGATATCCAATGGAATGATTGAGGCCCCAAAATGAATCTCCTGGACGATACCTTTCTAACGGGCTATCATATTCCTAAAACAAAGATAGTATGCAAAAGTTATGACCCCGGGAAGTTAATGCACTAACTTACCCAAACATGGCCCACATGAATTTTGGTGCTTCATCTCCTAGGGTTAGATTTTTGGATGTCTAGAGTTTTTTGAATTCCTGTTTATTGTAAAAATGCCTTCAGAGCCTCATTGTAATCATCTTCTTGCGAATGCGAGTAGCCGTCACATCTCTTCTCAGAGATAAGCTACCACCATTCTAGCGAGTCTTTCACTCTGTATTTTTACAGTCTTTGTACGTTTATTTCATTAAAAGAAATAGTGTATTACTGTATATCTGTGTTTATGGTTGCATCTCTGATACATTTTTGTTATATTATTGAATATCTGTGATATCTTTGTGCAATTCTTTATTATATCTCCGCTCTCATTTAGTGTCAAAAATAATATGGATCAGTGGTATCAGAGTAGGCTGCTCTTGATCGTTTTTCAGTGCATGTCCCCTTCGAGGTCCGAGTATAGAAATTTGGGTCCTGATCTTGTATCTCTTGAAGACAATCGCTCTCACACACCCAATAAACCCTCAATGGCTGAAGAAAATAAAAATGAAAGAGTAGACGATTCTATTAGTCTGTTGCTTGAGCAAACTCTCACGCGACAGAGGGACGAAATGATGGAGAATTTTTCCCACGTCCTTCAACGCCTACCAATAGCAATAGGCCCATATTCATCAAGAGGCCACTTTGGAAGCACCTCGCCTTTCAATGTACAAGTTAATTTTGATATTCCTGTATTTGAAGGACAGATAGATGCAGAAGCCCTAGACAAATGGTTAAACTTGCTAGAAGGTTATTTCTCTGTTCACAACTTTTCCAACAGAGAAAATATCACCTTCACACTCCTTAAAGCTCTCCCCCATGTCAAACATTGGTGGGAAACTTACTGGGAGTAGAGTTCCACAGAGGAGTCTAGAATATATGGGGTCGAGCCTACTTGGGATTTTTTTGTGGATGCGGTAAAGGAACAGTATTACCCTGTTGGAAACTGTGAGGACTAGTACATGAGATGGACCACACTGTAGAAAGAGAGGGTCCAAGAAGTTCCAGAGTTCACCAATACCTTCCATACCTTGCACACCAAGCTGCGTATCAAAGACTCTGAACGACATTTGGTTTTGAAATACCATGGGGCTCTACACAAATACATCTAGAATGAAATGGATTTTCTGGATGTCTCATCACTCGGTGCTACTTATCAACATGTTGTTAAAATCATGCAGAAATTTAAGCACCAGAACAAATGGGAGTTCGGGTCTACAAATACGCAACAAACAAAGTATGACAAAGACGACTCTAACAAAAATTCTCTCGAAAACCAGTCCAAGCCACAAGAAAAGAAGGGTCACAGGAAGACAAAGAAGGACATCGGAAAATGGTGCGATTTCCACAAAATCCCCTAGCACAACTCCGATGAATGTCGCTCAAAAAAGTCATTGGTGGCCGAGATCAAAGACAAGGAGCCGAACCCTGATTCAAAATCTGCTTCTGAAAATACTAGTAAAGGACAGATCATTCACGCAGACCCTACTGCTATTGTCACGACCACAACAATTCAACTAGAAGAACCAACAGATCCTGAAGAGGGGGAGCGCCTTTTTCATTCACAGATGTGGCTGAAGGGGACCTCGCTGCATTTTATTGTTGATAGAGGAAGCCAAAAGAACCTCGTCTCAGCAGAGGTCATCAAATAGTTGGGATTGTCGACAACACCACATCTGCAACCATACAACCTCGACTTTCTTCACCAAGGACGAGATCTCTGTGTCAGCCAACAGTGTCGATTATCATATGACATCCAACCCTTCAAGGATGAGGTATTATGTGATGTTTCCCCACTAGATGTTTTTGATGTGCTCTTGGGCCAACCATATATGTGGAGATGCCATGTTGTTTGTGAGTCTCGACGCCTAAAATGGAGATCATATGAAAAAGTTACGACCTCGGGAAGTTAATGCACTAACTTATCCAAATGGGGCCCACATGACTTTTGGCGCTTCATCTCCTAGGTTTAGGTTTTTGGATGTCTAGATTTTTTGGCATTCCTGTTTATTGTAAAAAGGCCTTCAGAGCCTCATTGTAATCATGTTCTTGTGAATGCGAGTAGCCATCACATCTCTTCTCAGAGATAAGCTACAACCATTCTAGCGAGTCTTTCACTTTGTATTTTTACAGTCTCTGTACATTTATTTCATTAATAGAAATCGTGTATTACTGTATATCTGTGTTTATGGTTGCATCTTTGATACATTTCTTTTATATTATTGAATATCTGCGATATCTCTGTGCATTTCTTTATTATATCTTCGCTCTCATTTCGTGCTGAAACTAATCTGGATCAAGTATCAGAGCAGGTTGCTCTTGATCGTTTTTCAGTGCATGTCCCCGACGAGGTCCGAGTATAGAAAGTTGGGTCTAGAGCTTGTCTCTCTTGAAGACAATCTCTCTCGCACACCCAGGAAACCCTCAATGGAGGAAGAAAAGAAAAATGACAGAGCAGACGATCCTATCAGTTTGTTGCTTGAGAAAGCTCTCACGTGACAGAGGGATGAAATGATGGAGAATTTTTCCCACATCCTTCAATGCCTTCCAATAGAAAGAGGCACATATTCATCAAGAGGCCAATTTGGAAGCACCTCTCCTTTCAAGGTACAAGTTAATTTTTATATTCTTGTATTTGAAGGACAAATAGATGCAGAAGCCCTAGACAAATGGTTAAAACTGCTAAAAGGTTATTTATCTGTTTATAATTTTTCCAACAGAGAAAAGATCACCTTCTCACTCCTTAAAGCTCTCCCCCATGTCAAACATTGGTGGGACAATTATTGGGAGAAGAGTTCCACAGAGGAGTCTGGAATATATGGGGTCGAGCCCACTTGGGATTTTTTTGTGGATGGGGTAAAGGAACAATATTACCCTGTTGGAAACTATGAGGACCAATACATGAGATGGACCACACTGCGACAAGAGATGGGCCAAGCAGTTACAGAGTTCGCCAATACCTTCCATACTTTGCGCACCAAGATGGGTATCAAATACTCCAAATGACATTTGGTTCTAAAATATCGTGGGGCTCTACACAGATACATCCAGACTGAAATGGATTTTATGGATGTCTCATCACTCGGTGCTGCTTATCGATATGTTGTTAAAATCGAGTAGAAATTTAAACACGAGAACAAACGGGAGTTCGGGTCTACAAATCCACAACAACCAAAGTATGACAAAGACGGCCCTAACAAACAGTCTCCTAAAAAATAGTCCAAGCCACAGGAAAATAAGGGTCACAGGAAGACAAAGAAGGATACCGGAAAATGGTGCGATTTCCACAAAATCCCCTGGCACAACACCGATGAATGTCACTCAAAATATTCATTGGTGGCTGAGATCAAAGACAAGGAGCCGAACCCTGATTCTGAATCTGATTCTGAAAATATTGTTAAAGGACAGATCATTGACGTAGAACCTACTACTATTGTCCTGACTGCAAAAATTCAACCAGAAGAACCAATAGATCCTGAAGAGGGGGAGCACCTTTTTCATTCACAGATGTGGGTGAAGGGGACCCTGATGCATTTTATTGTTGATACAGGAAGTCATAAGAACCTCATCTCAGCAAAGGTCTTCAAACAGTTGGGATTGTCGACAACACCACACCTGCAACCATACAACATCGGGTGGCTTCGCCAAGGACGAGATCTCCATGTCAACCAACAATGTCAATTATCATATGAAATCCAACCCTTCAAGAATGAGGTATTATGTGATGTTTCCCCATTAGATGTCTATGATGTGCTCTTGGGCCAACCATATATGTGGAGACGCCATGTTGTTTATGAGTCTTGACCCTGTAGTGTCATTGTTACTTTGGGGGATCATATCTAAAGAATACCAGAGGTAGTTATGACTACTGTCCCACCTAAAAAGTGCCACAAGGTAGTATCTCATACTGCAAAATTCAGCTTCTTCACAATCTGTTCAAAAGGAGAAAAAAAGGACACTACAACCACTACAGCCTTGCCCCAAGCACCTTCTATCCAACAGAAGCAGGTCGACAAGGCTGCAGCAAAGTGTAAATATTCCTTCTGCACACCATCCTCTCATGTATCCCGACTTGTTAAACAACCTCAACCTCAACAGGTTCATGACAAACTTCCACAAACTGAGCAGCGCGACGTCTCCAACAAAGCAAGCAACTCACCAAGATGCAGATTCAGCAAATGCTTTTCCCTCTCCCCCAGGAACTCAAAAAAATGAATACCATTTCTTACTAAGGAGGGAGGATTGATCCAGGTGGATATCGGTGGCCACCCACCTTTTCTGACTGGCCCAAAATAGTTTTCTGACAATTTTGGCAATTTACTATTTTTAGCAGTTTTTAACTTTCGGGGCCATTTTGAGGGCCCAATTGATGGTTTTTTTAGATCAAGGTTCTCAATGATATAATATGGTATTATTTAGGCCCCAAAATGAATCTCCTCGACGATACCTTTCTAACGGGCTATCATACGCCTAAAAGGGAGATCGTATGCAAAAGTTACGACCCCGAGAAGTTAATGCACTAACTACTTAAACGGGGCCCACATGAATTTTGGCGCTTCATCTCCTAGGGTTAGGTTTTTGGATGTCTATAGTTTTTGGCATTCCTGTTTATTGTAAAAATGCCTTCAGAGCCTCATTGTAATCATCTTCTTGTGAATGCGAGTAGCCGTCACATCTCTTCTCAGAGATAAGCTACCACCATTCTAGCGAGTCTTTCACTCTTTATTTTTACAGTCTCTGTACATTTATTTCATTAATAGAAATCATGTATTATTGTATATTTGTGTTTATGGTTGCATATCTGATACATTTCTGTTATATTATTGAATATCTATGATATCTTTATGCATTTCTTTATTATATCTCTGCTCTCATTTAGTGTCGAAAATAATCCGGATCAGGACCCTTATGCTAAATATATCTATCCACAGTGGTCGAACTCATAGCCAATGAATGACAAGAATACAAGGGGGGTATAGATAGTGGTTAATTTATTTTCTTTCCTGACCATGTGCTCCACCATATATGTTTTCAGGTCGATTGGGTATCCCTTCTATGATGATTATTCTTGATTTTCTTGGAAGTCAAATATGATGGGTCCCTGACCGTACTATACCACTTTCCTATTGATGTGTCATTTGGGTAGAGTTACCATAACTAATCACATCTCTCCATCCTTCGTGACATGTCCAAATATGATTTCTTATCCCTTCACTAATTTATAACTATGTGTGTCTCGTGCCTCTTCTGTTAGAGCTTGTTGTCTTGTCCTGTAAGGTGTACATTGGTAATTACTTCACACACTTGGATGAATATTATAAATATTTGCACGTACCTATATGTCATATTTTGTGGATTAACGAACCTTTTCTTATCCTACTAATTAATGTGTAATAATATCTACATGATACTTACCTATCTAACTCATACACCACATTAATTGTGAGATTGTTTGTCTGGTTAGGGTGTACTTGACCCCTGCGTGCCATAATATGCCTTGAGTGAGTTTTCGTTAATCAGTCCTTTGAGGGGTTGACCTTGTAGTTTTTATAAATTTGTTTCCCCTACCTCGCTGATGTATGCCAATATAAATGGTCCCAAGCAGTGCATGCAAAGTTTTCCAATGTTCTTAAGAAACTTGCTATCATAGAGTAATACCAAGGAACCAAGCTGTAGAATTTTGCACTAAATTTTGTGGTCATATGATGCCTGTTGTCTCTATTTATCGACCAATTGGTTGTGCACTGCAATTATTCAATCTTCTTCTAGAACCATTATCTCGTCCAACCACTGTTGAAGTGATTGGTCGTCTAACATTTTTGTTGCGAGAGAAATTTCCAAACTTGGAACCACAAATTCTAAGGGCATCATGACATCTTTACCATATACCAACCTGTAGGGTGTATTCTTAGTAAATAGTGTATTCTTATTAAATTCTTGAGTGAGCACACAAATAATTCCATTAAAAAAATGCACACTCTAATTGTTAGAATATTCACCAATACTAACAGGTGGGTGAATAAATATTGATCACTTTTTACCATTTTTAACTTTAAGTACATCATGTAAACATTCAATATTAACAATTCCATTCATCATCACAAAAAACATATACAAAACACAATGATTTTTATGTGGACACTCAAGCAGGAGAAAAACACGGAATGGTTTTCTTATATCATGTTAAGATTACATGCATATGAAGCACCAACTTCCAAGATTATTTGGCACCAACTGGAAGGAGAACCAACCCCCTGATTTACAAGAACCAACCTGAAGGAAGCTCCAAGTCCCTAATTTACTAGCATCGACTGGAAGGAGGAACCAATCCCTTGGATCCAAATGGAAGGAAACACCTACTTCCTAAAACACAGGCACAAACCTTCTTAATGAAGACACCAATATTCTCAACTAAGCACCAATTCAATAAGATATCACCAATACAATATCTCCATACAAAAAATACTTATGAATTCACTTGTATGCTTCGTTCCGTAGACAATCCTTCAAACTCTATCAAGACTCATATCATCATTCACAAAAAGTAATCACTGAAGGAAACATCCACTAACAGAAACATTCATTCACAACAAAATCCATTAATGGAAACACCCATTTACGAAAAAATCATGGCAATATCATAACCTCATAGCAGTGCATATGATGACATCACAACCTCACAACATACCTTGAGAATAAGAAAGACCTTAAGAGAATCCTTTATACTTCCCTTGCACACTAGAAAGAAACCCCAACAACTTGAGCACACCTCAGACTTGATGTCTTCGTTGGTTACACAAAAATGTGATATTCTATCTTGTATTTATAGTAATTTTTTCCGCAAAAATTAGTTGAGCCAACCTCAATTTTCTTTCTGGGTTATAGTACGAAAAAACTCATATCTCCTCGTTCCTAGGGATTTAGAGGGACTTACATATACCATTGGAAAGGTCTCGGAATAATATTTATAACCATGTAATTTGTGATTCCATTTTAGTTAATTATGTAGGGTAAAATTTCCCTAAACAATAGGGTATCCAAATTGACCAAAAATTTATACATTCAACAATATCCATCTTGCAATAATTATCTTGGACATCTTGTGGGCTCTATTTGTGTACAATGAAAATTAGGAATGTGGAAACAACCACATGTTATCTCATCTCGTGAGGGCCACTCTTAAAAGATACACCATATGGTACCACTTTGGATTTATACACATTTATGTCAAGGATCCTTCAAGGCTCCTTAAGGCTTCTTCAAGTGGACACATCATCATCACTTTTAGGGGATTCTTGGGTTTTCTTTAGGGATTATTCAAAGGTTGACATCAATGACAACCAATTTTCCAACAATCTCCCCCTTTGGAATTGATGGCAATTTATCAAAAAAACCTTGCTCCCTCTGTCTTCGTGGTCTGATCCCAATGAATGTATTGTCCTCTTGTCTTCATGATGACTCCCCTTGTCTTCATGATGACTCCCCTTGTCTTCATGCTTCTCGTTTTATTTTTTTTCTCTCCCTCCTTGACATCAATTCCAAAGGGTAACTCCCCCTAACATTATTCCCCTTTTTTTTTCTTGCAGAATATTATGGAAATCAATTTGGAGCAGAAATTACTCCCATTTTTTGTCGAAGATACTCAAAGGTCTCTATGGGAAGAGGATTTGTGAAGATGTCTGCAATCCGTTCTTTTGTCCTAATGTACTCCAACTTGATATTATTTTTTATGATTTGTTCCCGCATAAAGTGGAACTTAATATGAATATGTTTGGTCATGGAATGCATCACTAGATTCTTGGAGATGATTATAGCACTTGTGTTGTCACAGAGTATCGGAATAGGCTCATCATATCTCACTTGTATGTCTTGAAGGATTTTCTTCATCCAAATAATCTAAGTACAACATGTTGTTGGTGCGATATATTCTACTTATGTTATGGATAAGGATATTGAAGATTGCTTCTTGCTCAACCAGGACACTAAGTAGTCACCTAAGTAGAAAGTTACTCCACTTGTACTTATTTTATCACCAATACTTCCTTCCCAATATGCATTTGTGTAGGAAACCATATTTAACTCATTTCCTTTTAAATACCATATCCCAAAATATTTTTTTCATTTAAGATATTTGAAGATCATTTTCACTGCTAGAACATGGGTTTCCATTGGTGTTGCTTGAAATATTGTGACATGTCCAACTACTTGCATTATATCTGGTATTGAAGTTGTCACGTAGAGTAGAATACACATCATTGATTTGTAGATTCTTTTATCCACTTCTTTAGATTCACCATCTTTTCTCAACTTGAAACCAGTAACCATAGGAGTACTCATAGGTTTACAGTCTTCCATTTTGAACTCTTTAACATTTCCTTGATGTACTCAGTTTGGGAAATGAAAATTACTTCATCTAGTTGAGATATCTAGAGTCCTAAGAAGAAGTTCAACTCCCCAAGTAGGGACATTTCAAATTAATTATGCATATCCTTGAAAAAATTCTGACTCAAACTGTCATCATCACTTACAAATATTATGTCATCAACATACACTTCTATAATAATCATACTTCCTTGATCCAATTTTATGTAGAGGTTACTATCTTTATTTCCCCTTATGAATCCTTTTTGTCATAAATACCTATCCAATATTGAGTACCAAGCTCTTAGAGCTTGCCTAAGTCCATACAGATCTTTCTTCAACATGAAAACATAATATTCATTTTCTGATAGTAGAAACCCTTATGGTTGTTCTATGTAGAATTCTTCTTCTAATTCTCCATTTAGAAAAGTTTATTTTATGCCTATCTCATACACTTTGATCCTTTTGGAGCATGCATAAGACAATAACATTCTGATTGCTTCCATTCTGGCCATGGGAGAAAAGGTTTCTTCAAAATCTAGTGCATATCCTTTGCACACTAGTCTTGCTTTGTTTATGGTTACCTGTCCATATTCATTTAACTTGTTTCTGAAGACCAATTTTGTTGCAATCACATTTTTGTCCTTTGGTATTGGAACTAGTTCCCATGTCTCATTCTTCTCTATTCGATTTAGTTCTTATTCTGTTATAAAAATAGGACTGCGAAGCAATAAAATAAAACAATTATGGAAATAAAACGCAGAAGATACACAATACAATAGAAACACAGATATACGTGGTTCACCTAGTGTGGGCTACATCCACTAGAGGAATTTCCATGTCCTTCCTTTATTATTATCCAAGAAATGAAGAGATACAACCTACAACATAATCATTGGAACTTTCTCTTCTTTCTCTCACATTATCTTCTCTCATAATACAATATTCAATCACTCACACCGCCACAATACAATTCCCTCATACATAAAATAGGGTTTCCTTCTAGGAAAAAAATACTTAACATAACTTCCACCATTAGATATGCGACCTTATAATGAATGGTCCATATTTACTATGAAATTACAATATTTTACAAGGCTATTTTCCCAAAAATTTCGCTTCGGAGGTGTTTCCCCCTAATCCCCTGCCAGGGGGGGGAGTGCTCCAAAATTTCTTTCCACTCCCCCCTGAACCCCCCCGGTGAGAGAAGTGGGGGTAAAATCTCCCCCACACCCCCCCATAGGGTAATGGGGTCCAATCGCAGCTGGAACAAGACCTCTGAATCAAGAATATAATAAGGCTCCACAACCAACATCTTCCATAGCCTTGATCCATTATTCACCATTTCTGGCTTCCTTAGAGTAACTTGGCTCAAATGTGGATAGTAATGGAAAATGTCCTTGTTCAGGTGTCTGTGCTTGCTTTTTTCTTTTGGTTTCTACTCCAACACTTCTATCTCCAATGATTTGTTCTGATGGATGATTCTTTTGAAATTGGCGGTTAGGTGTCCTAGAAGGTGTCTGAAAATTGTGTTGGTTTTTTTCTTCTAGTTTCTTCTCTTCTTGTTATTATCCTTCTTCTTCATCTTCTTCTTTCTTTAGCTCTTCATTTTCCTATTCTTCAAAGATGTTTGGATTTTTTCTTTGCTTCTTGGTCTTCAACAAGTCTGTTTCATCAACTTTTACATTGTTTCTTTCCACTATGTTGTTGAGTCTTAAATTGTAGCACTTATATGATTTTCTTTTGCATGAGTACCCAACAAATATGCCTTCGTCCACCCAAGAGTCAATTTTTCCAATCTTCTTGTCTTCCCTTTTTATGTAACACTTGCTTCCAAACATTCTAAATTGCTTGACATTGGATGGTCTTCCTTTCCATAAATCATATGGAGTCTTATCACTATTCATTATTATCAATCCTTTATTCAATATATGAACGAAAATATGCACTTCTTGTCTCCAAAATATATCACTTAGCTTGGAGTCATTCAACATGGTTCTAGCCATTTCTTGTATAACTATGTTTTTCCTTTCAACAACTCCATTTTGCTGAGGGGTTCTGGCTATTGAGAATTTCCTTTTAATTCCATGTTCTTCATAGAAATACCTGAATTCATTTGAAGTAAACTCACCTCCATTATCTGATCTCAATCATTTGATTTTAAAATCAATTCATTTTCAACCAGTTCCTTAAATACCCTGAAACATTCAAAAGCTTTTGAATTTTTCTTAAGGAAGCAAACCCAGTTCATTCTGGTGTAGTCATCAATAAGTAGCATGAAGTATTTTTCACCATCCAGTCCTTTTGTTATAGTGGGCCCACATAAATCAGTGTGTACAATCTCCAATGGTTATTTCGTAGAGTATTCATTTGTCTTGAATTCAAATTTTGTTTGTTTTCCATGTTGATAGTGCTTGCACATAGTACTCGTTGGCTTGTAATTTCTGGAATTTCTCGTACATCTTACTTCTTACTAATCTTGAAAATATTATCAAAGTGTATATGGCCAATTCTCCTATTCCAAAGACAACTTTCATCTTCTTTTCCCAAACAACATCTTTCTTCTTCGATCTCATTCAAGATGTATATGTTGTTTAGAGTCATTGTCGTTGTTTCCACTAGTATTCCTGATATTTCTTTCCTTATTTCACATTCTTTTGAATTGAATATACGTGTGTGTCCCTGATCACATATTTGGCTCACACTTAGCAAGTTATGCTTCATATTTTCAACAAGAAGAACATTTTCTACCACAACATCTTTGTTTCCAAGACTCATTGTGCCTTTTCCTATAATTTTGGATGAGTTATCATTGTTAAATGTGAAAAAACCCTCTTTTTCTTTCTTTAATGTTACAAATATGTTTTTTCTCTAGTCATATGCTTTGAGAATCCATTGTCGATATACCAATGGCTTATTATATTTTTTTCTTGTAAGGAAAACCCACATTCCTCAACCGTTAAATCTTCTTGCTTCCTTTTCCAAGTTCTATGTTGTTCCCCTATATGATTGAAAGGAACATGTCTAGTTTCCCTTGAAGAAACTAACAAATTACTTCTGCAATTTCTGGCTATGTGTCCAAAATTGTTACATTTGTAGCATTCAATTTCATAACCCAGAGCACTAAAACTATTACAATTTATGTTAAATGACTCATGAGACTTTCCAGGATAATTTCCTTCATAATGATTCTTGGGATTTCCATAGCTACATATGTTCTATGTGTTCCTTCCCTTTGCATAGGTTCTACAATTTATGGATTTATGCCCAAAATTATTGCAAGAATAACACAAGGCAATAAAAATATTTTGGTACCTAGGTATGGGTGCTCTTCTAGTTGGTGTTGTTCTTCTGAAATAACGATATTGTTATTGGGTATTCTTCATTGTTGATTGTTGATTCCATGTTCCTTTGAATGCACAATCTTCTTTTTTTTTCTTCTTTTTTTCATATTTCTATATGTCCTCCTTTAGAGGCTTGCATTCTTCTTTCTGATGGAACCCTTGATAATATCTACATAACTTATTTTCTCTACTTCATTTCTTTCCATCATAGAGTTTGAAACCTCACCAGTATTATTGTTTGTATCCAATTCCAGACTTTTTAGAGAATGGTTTTTGAGTGCAGATGATTTCATCTAGTATTTTGGTGCTATTGGAAAAATGAAGTTGGATGTCCTTCTTTTGTAGTTCCTTTAATAGTGAGACTTCTTTAGATTCCATATTCTCTGTTATTTTTTTATTTTCCTCCAGTTGTCTCTTGAGTGTTTCTTCAATCATTTTGGCTTCTTCCAACTAAATATTTAGATATATGATAGTATGCTTGGCTTCTTCAAAAAATATTCTAGGGTTTTGAAATCCTTCCTTCAGTTTACTTAACTCTTCATTGAGAGAATTGTTTTTCTTCCTTCCAATTCTTAGATCACTTAAGGCACCGATAAATTATACCTAAATATTAACTTATCCTTCGTCTTTACTGTCTCCTTCAGTATTTTCACTTGTTTCCTCTTGAGTCTCTAACTCCATGAAGAGTACCTGTCTTGATTCATTGTCACTATCATCATCTTCATCAAATGAGGAACTATCATCTTTTGAATACATGATTTTCTTTTTCAAAAATATTCCTTTAATTCTTTCCTTATCTCTTTTTTGATATTTCTTTTCTTTCTTAGGAACTTCTTCTTCATCACTATCTAAACCCCTTACATAAGGACATTTGGAAGAAAAATGGCCTACTTTACCACATTTAAAACATTTGAAAGGAAACTTACCTTTGTACTTTTCGTTCCTCTTTTCATCTTTCTCACAAAGTTGGATTATTCTTCATTGTCTGAATCATCACTATTGTTGGAGAAAGGTTTTGACCTTGGCTTGTTATTTCTTGTCTTCTTAGAGGATTTGAACGTCGCTTCCCTTCTGGATGGATTTTCCTATTCTGTTCTCATTTTATATGTTGTAAGTATTCCATGTAATTCATCCATTCTCAATATAACCAGATATTTTCTTTCTTCTAGAGCTAAGATTTTGGGGTCAAATCTCATTGGGAGATATCTCAATGTATTTTTCACAATAACCGAATTTTCAATCTTTTCTACCAGTCCTCTTATAGTATTCACAATTTCATCAAATCAGAGAAAATAAATTTCAATATCTTCATCTTTGTTGGAATAGGGGTAGACCCAAGGTTCAATGCTTCAACAACACACCAACAAAACCCTAACTACCGGCCATTTCGGCAACACCTGCGAAGTAGATGCAGTCTCACCCGAGGTAGAGGCAGGGGGGTTGTAGGAATCAAGTGTCTACAACCTAGCTGGGACACAGATCTGTGATCACAAGACTTAACATAACACTTAGCCAATAACATTCATCAAGTTATAATTCTTATTCATATCGCAGATTAACCCTCATTATATATCAGCGTAGTAGTAACCAATATTTAAGCACATCTAATCATTTAGCACATAACATCAGAGCATATCTAACATTCATTCATATATAAAGCACTAAGAATCTATCAGGCATCAAGATTAAGCACATAAATACATAAACACCATGAATAAAATTGCACAAAGAACAATAACATAGGATATACGTGGTTCACCCCAGTGTGGGGCTACGTCCACCAACTCTTCTCTTATTTATTAGTCTCTTTCAATATCCTTACAGGCACCTAGCTATAGAGCCAACTCCACATAGGACATGAGATCTGCGTGCACTTCACCAGATCCTCCTTCCCCAAATTAGGTCAAAGCACAAATATTTACATAGTCTATACACAAAACACTTACAAAATGCTTGCACTTAGCTCTGCAAGCCTTAATACATTCATGCACTAAGTCACTCCTTCGACCAACTTCACTCTAAGTCCTATATATTTATTTATACATTAAAAAAGGGGCCTAAACATGGTTGAACCCATGGGCCAACATCCCATACCTGTTACATAAACCCTAAAATACCAAAAAGCCCATAAAATGGGTGAGATCCCACAATCTCTGCTTTGCCTAGGTGCTTCATCTTCGACCAGCCTGTTGAAGTCCCAAAAATGGTCAAACATGACCAACATTTCCAAAAAACTGGTGCGAGGGCCAACAGGCCCCCAACCCTCACTTGTGACTCATCCCGAGTCACTTTGAACTGGGAAACATTGCTTCGAAGGCCTTGAGCGTAGCTTGAGCTACCTTAACTTGATACTTCACCAGAGCCTCATGTTCGACGAACTCCTGAATGACTTGCTCGGTGATAGGCCCTTCTAGGCGTTGTTCCATTGTTGCGACCACCTCTTCCAACTGTGATCCTTGTCTCTCGAGTTCTTAAAAAATTGTGTAGGCTTTGTCTTGCACCGGCTAGAGTCTCTGTGTCACCTCCATCACTCTGCTCTAGATGGAAGTGACCTGCTGCTGAACTGCACACTGCTCCTACAACCTCTTCATATTCTCCACTACTGTAAGCAGTTTTAGCTGCGCTTGTATCGTTGATTCCTGTTGCTTCACCTCCTAGATTTGTGCCTTCAATGTCCTCAGATATGGGTCTTCTACAAGGAACTCATAGGTCTACGCACTTCGATTACTTATTTTATTTCATTCTGAATCCAACACCCTAATTATTTCTACCGCACTCCTCGTAGTTTCTTCCCTCTGGTCTCTCACTTCTTGCGGGGTGCTTGGAACTGCTTGAAGTTCTATCTCTGCTACTCATGCTTGAAGCTGGTAAATGGCTTCAAAAAGCTTCCCCACTTAGCTCTCGACTGTCTCTTCTTCCATATGAGCTAAAATAGGTAAAGAGCGAAGTGCTATAGTCACTTCCTCTCTAACCCCCATCTTCTCTACGAGCAGGTAGTCTTTCTCTTTCTGGATTTTCTCTTTGTCCTCAAACTTCTCTCTAATGTCATATTTCTCTTGTTGCGCAACTCGAAGCTGTTGTAGGGCTTCCTCCTTTGCTTGCTTCAAGGCCTATGTGGCATGTTCTTTTTCTTCTTGGACTAGAAGAAGCAAAGCCTCTGTCGCATCTGTTATCCTTCACAATTGGGTGGGCTCATCCCCCAATTCTACACCTTCTGATGACGACGACGCAGTAGACATTGCTTGGCTCGAATAGATAGCTTGTTGTACCCCCTTCAGCTCCACCTCGATTTTGTCTTACATCATATCTTACTTTGATTCATGTCACTACAATATACCCTCTGAAGCATATTCTACAGCTGTGATGATGAGGTCAACATCATCCACTGTGAGCACATTATGTGACTGAGGCTTGTTGTCTCAGGATTTCTTCCATGCTGAGGGTTTCTTCAGATAAACCTTCCTTTTATTTTATGTATCTTCCTCTATTAGGGGATCCTTTGGTGGCATAATATCTCCCTTCTCTTTCTTGTCTTATTCCCTTCCTCTTCTTGGTTTACTTTTTCGCCCCCTCCTCCTCTAGGTGAATCAAACGTAGTTTCCTCTAATGCACTACTTATCTCCTGCACTTCTTCCTTTTTCTTATTTTTTTTAGCACTTCTCGGTCCATCGTACTCCATTCGGGTGACCAAAGGACTTCTAATAATTTCAGGGTCGAAGATTTTTTCATCTCTGAATGGTACAAGGAATTCAGTCGACCATTCCTTGGTTATCTCCTCCATGTCTTCATCAGTCAATTTGTAGTAGGACTGCATCTCCTCCTTGCTTTCATTTTGGCGCGCAGTGATGTAGATGAAGTGGAGGTGTGTGTGGAACTTCTCTAGTGGTCTGTAAGTATGCAAGGTGTTCGGAGTCATTCAGGGGAATGACTCAATGGCATGCGTGAGATGTAGTTAGTAAGTGTGGAACACCGCATTTGATTTTCATTGCTTCGCCATATCGCTTGTATACCACAAGGTGGTGAACTTTGCAGCCAATGGTTTTGATGGCTCAACTTCAGGGAATGTCGCTCCCTTCGGCATCTCCCAAGCAACAAATGCTATTAAGATCAACAACCAACTAAAGTGAAATTCATAGCCTTGGTCTTGCACTTCGCGATAGTCCTTCTCCAACTCATTGACAAGGTAGCTCGCCCAATTCATCTGCATGCCCTCGAGGCACTTCCCTATGAGGTCGACTATGAACCCTGTGAATTGTGTCGTTCGGTTCTTCCTGAAGAGCTTGCCAGTGATCAGTTGACAAGCTAGGCGAACTGCGCCATCCTGGATGGCGGCTACCTTGTAGCCTCACTTCCCCTTCTCCACATCACCATAGGTTTCCTTTATACGCTGTGCCAAGGAGTGTTCTGCAGCCTTCCCTGGATAGAAATGGTGAGGGTTTGGTCCCTGCATTCTCAATTCATTGATCATGTGGATCAACATTGGATCCACATTCACACACCTATCTAACCATAGATAGCCTCCATGGTAGCACGTCAAGAGGCGTTTAATGCACACGCTAACCTTTTTATGTCTACCAAAGTGGGGGATCTTCATGATGTTTAGGATCATCAACCGTGCGATCTCCTTGATCCACTGCAGGGGAACTATATTCAGCTTCTTCCCAGTTGTCTTTGTTAGGTACTGATGTGGTGCAAGAATCACATAATTCTTCATATATCCTAGGTTAAAGTCACTTATCTTGAGATCTAGGATCAATCCTAGTTTTGGTCCAACTGCATGTATCCCCTTCGGGAGGTACTTAGTGATGAGTGTGTACTTGAAGTCATGCGAGACACTGTCACAACTAACCATGCCATCCAGAGGTGGGATGTAGTCAGGTAAGACAGATGCGATCTGCTTTGCGTTCGCCAGATCAACATGGTGCTTACT
Source organism: Picea glauca (assembly GCA_000966675.3). NCBI lineage: Eukaryota > Viridiplantae > Streptophyta > Pinopsida > Pinales > Pinaceae > Picea > Picea glauca. The sequence continues at coordinate 284,963 of JZKD02S0140874.1, read as the reverse complement.
TATTTTCTCAGTCGTTGCTCGACTAGATCGACGTGTAGTCAAGGGGGATGATTTCATTGCTCCCATCGATGAGGCCTATATTCCTATGGACATGACCTTCTCAGCCATAAGGTCGATCAATATTTCTTCTACCGACTTCTCTACTGTGCTAAGGTCACCCGACATGCACGCTCATAATCAAATAGATCAGGTAGGCAAATAGACACTCAAGTTAAGAAAAATGGATGGTGAGGTCTCAAAAGCACAATGCGATTCCAATCAGTTCTATGTTCTCTCAAATAATCATAGTTTGCAAAAAGTGGTCCCAGTGCAGTGTCCAACAGGATAAATAAACAAGGGCGTAACAAACTCCTCCAATGGGCAGGAATTCCTCAATCAATACGATTCCATCTATTGTGGCGTGGTCCCAATGGTCCAATGGCGATATTTTTGGCAATAAATGTGTTTCTATCCATTTCAAAGCGTCGTTCTAATGGTCGAGATGCCTCGAACGGTCATATGGCTTCACCGTGGAAAAGTGCCATTTTGCGTGGCTCTGCTATTCCGACAAGGTTCAAGTTCTGTAAGTCTGCCTTCTACGAAGTATTATCTGGAACTTCCTGCAGTTTTTCTAACTTTACCTTCTTCTTACTGAGATTTCTTGCCTTCTTTCCTATGATCTGAGTCTCTGGGTTCCTCTTTCCATTTATATTCTTATATTCTCTTAGCATAGTAACTTTGCTTTGATGATGTTCTCTCAAAAGTTTTGATTGTAATATCTCTTCTCCTACTACTTCTGATGTAGGTGTTCTTCTCTCCTGCATGGATAGTTTCTTTAAGCCTTCTTGTGTTTTTTCAACTTCGACAACTAATTCTCTAGCCCTCAGTTGCTTCGACTTGTCCTCTTGTTCTTGTATTAGTTGCTCTATTTTCTTGGCTATAAATTCCCTTAATTATTTCTTTTTCTGTTCTGTAGCTTATTCCTCTGCTTTCCTCTGGATATGATATTTCTCAATCCAAGTATTTTCTAACAAAAGTGAAAACGGGGCATTGTTCTCCACAAACTTAATGACTTCAAATTCTTCTTTGGTCGATGTTCCATGGGCAATCATATGTACATGAGTAAGTATTCCACATAAGGTTATCATATTTTCTTTAAACAATCCTATCCCTCCTAATGAAGGAATCATAACAGGCTTTCCCAAAATTTCCCAAGTGCTTTTTGGCATGATATTCACATGTATTTCCTCATCCAGAACACAGTCTATGTCGAAGTCTCCTATTCTTGTTTCTATGCACTCCTTCTCTTTTAATATCTCTGGTAAACTGATGTCTTTTTGATCCTTCAATGTTTCTCTCATATGTAATAATATAGTCTCTCATTCTTTTTTATTCTCTAACATATCCTTAGTTTCTTGGTCTTCCTCATGGTTTTCTTGTCCCATGTTCATCTTTTCAACTTTAGAAATCATTCTAGGGAAATCCAAAACCTCATGATCAATATATTTAAAACAAATACAAATAGGACCTATACCAGGGAATTCCTTAGAAATATGTCCTGATCTTCTGCAGTTATAACACAATGTCAATCCTCTCTTTCTCTTAAACGATCCCCAAACATTCCTGTACTGCGCATTGGGATCACAACGATGGACCTGGAATCTGCAAAAATTCTTTCTAGGGTCCTACATCCACTTATTAGTCCAAAAATTCTTTCTATGCATGAGGATAACATATCTTTCACTATATCTATCAAAATTATTTAGATCAAATCTTCTTTCTTCTAGTTGTTCCCTAGTTTTCAGACTAGAAAAAAATCTATCAAACATACCTAAATTCATACTTTCGAAGAAAACATTTCCACTTATCTTACCTTTATCATATCACAAAGCTTTAAGATATTACCTCTTTCATCAGATCGAGCTTCCTTCTCTTAGCATAGAGCTTCACAAGTCAAGTAGAATACTGCACACTACAACAATAGATCTACGCACATAGCTTTCTCTTTTCTTCAGTCCCCAACAATCAAATTTTCAGGTCCCAACAATAGAACCATTTGTTGGCATAGGGGTAGACCCAGGGTTCAATGCTTCAACAACACACCGACAAAAACCTAACTACCGGTCCTTTCAAAAACACCTACAAAGAAGATGCAGTCTCACCCGAGGTAGAGGCAGGGGGGGTTGTAGGACTCAAGTGTCTACAACCTAGCTGGGACACAAATCTGTGATCACAATACTTAACAAAGAACTTAGCCAATAACATTCATCAATTTCTAATTCTTATTCATATCGCATATTAACCCTCATTACATATCAACGCAGTAGTAACCAAGATTTAAGCACATCTAATCATTTAGCACATAGAATTAGAGAAGATCTAACATTCATTCATATATAAATCACTAAGCATCTATCAATCATCAATATTAATCACATAAATATATAAACAGCATGACTAACATTGTACAAATAAAAATAACACAGTATATACGTGGTTCACCCCAGTGTGGGGATACGTCCACTAACTCTTCTCTTGTTTATTAGTATCTTTCAATCTCCTTACAGGCACCCAACTATAGAGCTAAATCTGCACAAGACAGGAGATCTACGCACACCTCGCCAGATCCTCCTTCCCTAAATTAGGTCAAATCACAAATCCTTATACAGTCTGTGCACAAAACACTTACAAAACGCTTGCACTTAACTCTGCAAGACTTAATACATTCATGCACTAAGCCAACTACTCATGCACTAAGCCACTCCTTCGAACGACTTTGCTCTAAGTCCTATCTAGTTATTTATACATTAAAAAAGGGTCCTAAACATGGGTGAACCCATGGGCTGACATCCCATACCCGTTACATAAACCCTAAAATCTCCAAAAGCCCGTAAAATGGGCAAGATCCCGCGATCTCCACTTCGCCTGGGCACTCCATCTTCGACTAGCTTGCCGAAGTTGGTCAAACATGACCAATGTTTACACAAAACTTGGTTGAGAGCCAACAATATTCCTTCATTCTCATATGTTCAAATTCTCCTTTGTAATTCTGAAGCTTAACCCCTTTGAATTTAGCATCTCCTTCATAAAAATTCTTGATCTTTTCCTAGATTTCCTTTGCAGAATCACAATGCATAGCTTTAACAAATTATGAACCTGTTATACCATATAGAATGGAATTCATAGACTTTGAATTGTATTCACTGATATTTTTCCCAACATTATCTATCGGGGGAGAATCTGGTGCAGTGTATCCATTTATTACAACTTGCCAAACATCAAATCTCTGTGCCTGCAAATATTCTCTCATTCTTATGCTCCAAAAAGCATAATTTTTCCCATCAAACAATGGTGATCCATTTTTGGTAAATTCTCCTTTCTTATCCATGATCTTCCTTCCAATGGTTAGACTCTTCCTGGTGGAGCCTTCTTTGATAGCAATTGTTAGAATATTCACCAATACTAAGAGGGGAGGGTGAATCAGTATCGAGCACCTTTTACCATTTTTAAATTTAAGTACATTATGTAAAAATTAACTATTTACAATTTCATTCATCATTACAAAAACCATACACATAACACAATGATTTTTACATGGAAACCTAAATGGGATAAAAACATAGAATGATTTTCTTGTATCGTGTTAATATTACATTTATAGGAAGCACCAAATTCCAAGATTCTCCAACACCAAATGGAAGGAGGCACCAACCTGAAGGAACCTCCAACTCCCTAATTTACCAACACCGACTGGAAGGAGTCACCAACCCCCTCGCTCCAACTGTAACGAATATCCAACTCCCTTATTTACCGACACCTAATGGAAGGAGGAACCAACCTCCTCGCTCCAATTGGAAGGAAACACATACTCCCTAAAACACAAACACCAACCTGTTGAACGAAGACACTAATCTTCTTAACTGAGCACCAATTAAAAAATATATCACCAATCCAATATCTTCATACACACAGTACTTTTGACTTCACCTACATGATTCATTCCATAGACAATCCTTCAAACTCTAGAAATCCTCAGAGCATCATTCCAAAAATGTAATAACTAATGGTAACATACACTGACAGAAAAATACATTCACAAAAACATCCATTAATGGCAACATCCACTTACAAAAACATCACAACAACATCGCAACCTTATAACAGTGCATATGCCAACATCACAACCTCATAGTATACCTTGAGAATACAAAATATGTGATATCCTTGAATTATTCAAAAATAAATTATTTCAATGTTGTTGTTCTAAAAATAAATTTCCATTTAAGGAAATTCTAATTTTAATTTGTGGAAGTATGTAATTATGATTTTTATGATTGTTGGACAAAATTTTGACTTGCCAACTATCCTCTTTTGATGGACACATGTATGAAAAAAACATTTTAATAAATTAAATTCTTAAAAACAAATGGAATAACCAGGTTAAAAGTAGCTGACTATGATTCCATGAGTGGGGAACATGCTTGAGTTAACTCAAAGCTTATTTTTACAAGTGTCATAAGTTGATTTATGTCACTAGTAGCCCCTAAAAATCAGGGATTTGTAAATATGGGAATTTCCCAAGGAGGGAAAGGAATGGAAAGTCCTAGGAAATAGAAAAATGATATATATACAACATATGTGAGAGGTAGGATGCTGCTTAGTATGTTGGGAAAATAACGGTTTGTTGTTATGAGCGCATATGGTGTTAGGAAAATGATTTTCTGAACTATTCAGAGAGATAGTGGCTAAAGAGTGATGCTCATTTTTCCCTTATGGAGTCATGGTCAGGATAGGGGGTGATTAGGAAAAGTAATCATAGTTTTTCTATATATACGATTGGGTGGAACGTGGATGTTGCATTTGTTTTCCCAGCATAACGATTTCATATATGTATCTTAACTATTTACATTCCATTCTATTGAAGTATTGATTGGTTTATATATATGTAAGAATGGTCCATATAGGGAGGCCTTATGGTTCATATTAGATTTTATTGATTCACATGCCTATACAAATGTAGATATTTTTTATTTACTAATTTGTATGAAGATGCAAAACCACATATATGTTACAGAATTGTGTAGACTATAGATTAGAGTTTCTTAGGTATATATTATTATTCATGTTGGATTTGACTTGCATTTATCTATAGAATATGTATTTAAGCTACAAAATTGACCTACATAGATAATTGGATATGTACCGAAGCTAAATAGTCTCCTTATGGATATCTCTCAACATGAAACTAACTACTTATGTTGGCACAGGGGCAGACCCAGGGTTCAACTCTAACAACGCACCAACAAGCCCTAACTATTGGCCCTTTCGAAAACACCTGTGAAGCAGATGCAGTCTCACTCGAAGTAGCAATAGGGGGGTTGCAGGACATAGGTGTCTACAACCAAAGGAAATGCAAAGTGAATCCAGGACAACAACGCAAAACAATCAAGATATTCTTTACCACTATTATGCTCACTTCACGAAGTTATATCTCAGATCTAACACAACAAAGTATTAACAATATATCAGAGGATGAATAACACAACATCAATCACAAAGAACAACAAGATATATGTGGTTCACCCTCTCCCAGGGATACATCCACAAAACTATGTTTCTTGATTTATTAGATGAAAAAATACAGTTCTATCTACGCACTTAGCTGTAGATCTCTCTTTCTTTCTCTCTTTCTCTTCCCTCCCTGCACACCCAGCTGCATGGTTGATATTTGCACCTAGATGAAAATCCAGAATATAGACTCAAGATTTTCCTCAACAATAATCACTAATGAAAAACAACAATAGTACTAACGAACCCCCTCCCAGGTCTTCTAGACCTTTATTTATACATTATATGACCAAAGTCTAGGTATCAAAACCCTAAATCCAAAACCCTAGGTCCACTTGACCCATGTTTTCAGGGCTTTGCCAACCTGTCCCTCCTTCTTTTCTGGGAGGTTCTCCAAAGAATCCATTGGTATATTCTTTCGCTTGTTGAGTTGTCCATGGTCCATATTCTTTGATGCTTTGTCTTCCTCGATCTTCTCTTCCAACGACTAGATTTTCCTTTAATTTGCTCCTTCTTTTCTGCTTCTTTAACCACTTCGACCCTTCCTCAGTTTGTGTGCTTCCCACACAATTCATACTTCGCCTTTATTACTTAATATTTGCTTCCTTACATAACTAAGGGACAACAGGCCCCCAACACTCACATGTGACTTGTCCCAAGTCACTGCAAGGCTGAAACTTCTATATCACTTCGACTACAGACTGCGTGGATCAGCTTGTTTTTTTTTCTCTGTCCCTCCCTATCTTGTGAAGACTATATTTTCTGTGTCTGGTACCCAGTTTCAACTGCACCTGGTACCTAGAACCTTATTCCTTTGATTTTACTGAGATTTGTGAGGAAGCTGGTTGTCAAAATATAGCTTCAACCTACTCCCATTCACTAACCCATCCTTCCTTTCTCCATTAAGAGTCTTCAACTATGAAACTCCTTCTTCTGTAACATAGGAAACCTCAAATGGTCCTATCCAATGTGTCCTAAACTTCCCTGGATGCTTTATGAAATTACTGTCATACAACAGTACCAAATCTCCTTGCTTAAATGCTTTCTTCTTGATATGTCTTTCATGGTAAGACTTTTCTCATTCTTTTTGTACCTATTGATGAAATCCTGCAATGAACCTGTCTTCCTCCAGTTCCATCAATTGCGCAAGCCTATCTTGAACAACGACGGTGTCATCCATACCTGTAAATGCTGCAATTTTTAAACTAGGAACCAAGTATTCCATAGGTACCACTGCTTCCAAGCCATATACCAATTTAAAGGGAGTCTGTGTAGTTAGATTCTTGCAAGTAGTTATGTAGGCGCATAGTACTGCTAGAATTCTTAAATCCCAATCATCTCTATTAACACTACAAATCTTAGTCAACGTTGTCTCCAATATTTTATTGAAAGCTTCAACTGTACCATTCGCCCGTGGGTGGTATGGAGTGCTCTTCTGATGGTGAACTTCAAATTCCTGAGTCAAGGATTCAATATTTGTGTTGATGAAGTGTGTGCCTTGATCACTCATAAGGATCTTCGGGCAACCAAATTTAGTTATAATATCCTCAAAGATGAATTGCGCAACTGTGGCTACACTACAGTCTTTAATTGATCTTTCTTAAACCCATCTGGTCAAATAATCTGTCACAGTGATGATGTATCGAGCTCCTATGCACTTTCCTAGTGGGTTAATAGGTCCCACAAAATCAATAGCCCATTTCTTGAATACTTGTAGTGTTAATTGCAGTGCCAATAGAATTTAATCCCTTCTAGAAGGATTTCCTACTCTTTGACACACATCGCAAGTTCTATAGCATTCCTTAGCATCCTTATGTAAAGTAGATCACCAAATTCCAGCTCCGAGAATCTTCTGCGCTCCTGCTTTCCTTGTATAAAGTCCTCCTTCAATGCTTTCATGTGATTCTACAATAATCAATGGTATTTCAACCTCCATAACACATCTCCTCAAGATCTCATCTGGTCCCATATTATATAACTGTCCATCTATAAGTTGGAAGTCAACATCACAAACTACTAATTGTTTCTTCTGAATGGTTGTATACTCGTGAGGTTTCATTCCTATAGATAGAAACTGAATTATCTCGGTGAAGTGATCATCAATTTTTCTAATAGCCAACAACTATGCATCCAGTAGTGTATCCTCCAAACTGGTAGGTTCCTCTGCATGTTCTAGCCTAGATAAGTGATCAAGTCCTTTATTCATTCTTCCTAGCTTGAACACAATTTCAAAGTCATACTCCTGAAATAATAGTAACCATCTGTATATTCTTGCCCCCAACACTGGCTTGTTGAGTAAGTACTGCAATGTAGAATGATCAGTGAACATCTTAAAATGTCCTCCCAACAGATAGTGTCTAAACTTTTGCAGTGCATATACCATAGCCAAGCTTTCTCTTTCAGTCATAGTATAGTTCCTTTCAGCTGTAGAAATCTTCCCGCTAGAAAATGCTATAGGGTGGTCAATGTCTCCTGCACCTGGCTGTGCCAAGACTGCTCCTAATGCAATAGACGAAGCATCGACATGAACATTGAACTCCTTACTCCAATCTGGAAAAACCAAGATAGGCACAATAACCATTTTCTCCTTTAGTGTGTCGAAGCTCTGTTGGCATTCTTCTATCCATTAGAACTTACTATCCTTCTTTAATAGATTATCCATAGTTGTTGGTATCTGTGCATAGCCATTAATAAAATTTCTATAGTATCCCGTGTGTCCCAATGCAGTGCACAATTGTTTAACTGAAGTTGGAGGAGGTAGATCAACAATGATAGCGATCTTGGAAGGATCTACCAACAATCCTTGCTTACACACAATGTGCCCTAGCAACACTCCAAAGGCTGAAAAGAAAATACATTTTTTCAAATTCAGGGCAATTTGACATTGCCTGCACTTATCTAACATCAATCTCAAACATTCAATATGATATTTCATTAGGCTAAAAACAGTCCAATCATCAAAGTATGGTTCCAAGAACTTGTGTAAAAATTACTTAAATTCTTCGACCACCACCCTGGAAAAGATGGTTGGTGCATTGTTCAACCCAAAAGGCATCACAGTGTACTAAACATACCCCCATTCTGTTGTAAATGTGGTATTATGTCAATCTTCCTTAGCAATTCTGATATGGTGGTAACCTGAAAATCCATCTGTGAATGAGTAGACCTCTTGTCCTTCTAAATTATATAGAACCTCATTAGTAAAAGGTGTGGGTAATGGATCATGTAGACATGCATCATTCATATTCTTTATATCTACACAAATTTTGATTTCTCTTGACTTCTTATCCTGGACCACCATAGGGCTAATCGATTCAGATTGTTCAATAGGTTCTATGATTCATGTTTCCAACATTCTATCCAATTCAATCTTAACTTTTTGCTTGTATTTTGGATTCAGTCTGTAAGGTCTCTTCTTGATAGGTCTTGCATCTTCTCTCAAGGGGATCTTCATTTCTCCCATGGGCCCTTTGATGCCCCTCATGTCTGTGAACTTGGTTGGAAATAAGTCTCGATATTCATGTAATAGCTCTATGATCTTGCTAATAGTAGAATCATCCCAATAGTCTCCCACATTTGCTAACTTAGGTGTTTGTTTTGTTCCAATATTAACTTTCTTAATTTTAATAGGTTGTCCAACAAAGGGTAATTCAATCCCTGGCCCTTCTATGTCTCTTTTTCCTTCATTTTCTAAGATGTTTACATCCCTTGGGTCATCATCCTCATCAGCATTAATATTGTAGAAATCCTGTAACTGCTGAAGAGGCACAATCCATTCATCTCCTTCTTGGGTAAAAGGGAGGTTAGGTGCCTTGTCAAAGACCTTTTGTCTTATAATTTGTAGAGCTTGATCTACTGTATGGTACTGACTTTCAAATAAGAAGGTGGCTATAAATTTTTGAGTCATACCATACCAATTTGTAGTGTTGAAGTGTAGTTTTTCTTGAAGATACTAGTTGATAGGCGAAGTGTCCAAGGTGTTAATGAACTTATGTACCCACAGTTCTTTAGGAATATTGCTCCAGGATTCCTCATAACTTCACACATGGTCCTTAGGACAATTCTAACCTATATATCGAACTTCGCATCCTTATGATTTGTCTGAAAAGTGCATTGTCAATAATGTGCGACATTGTACCCATTCTATGATGTTCTTCTTGTGTGTTCACCACCATCTAGCTGGTGTGTATTTCAAGGCTTCATCCAGTGCCAACAACCTTTGTTGTACTGGTATAGTTTTCTCGAATTCAGCTAGAAATGTCTCCAAATGATTCAACCATCAAATGTAAGAAGATTACTTACTTATGTTCCAATCCAGCAAACTGCCCTGGTTAGTCTGGCACACCTCCGTGTAGATACTTCATACATTTTGTTCTGCCAATTTTCCAATGCCTCTTCTGAATCTGATGAACATGCACTTTCACTTAGCCAATTGACATTTCCATATGCTATAGGATTAATGTAATCATGTTGTCTTACTGTCATTTTGAAGATGTCCTATATCTCATATGCATAGTCTTCTTCCCTTATAGGTTATGTGTATCTGCGACCTTCATCCGGGTCTAGAGGTGCAATGACCTTCAGGCCATTACCTTCAAATATCATTCTTCTCTTCTTTAGGTCAACAATAGTCGAATTGTTGAAAGCCCAATCAATTCCTAATAGTGTAGGGTAAGGACAGTTACCATCAACAATCTCAATCACTTCAAAGTATACAAATGTCCTTACCTCATCAATGTTTATAGGGACACGATCTAGTCTTCCAAAAGGGCTCACTGCCTGCTGATTAGCCATCCTGATATTGATAGGAGAGTAAACCAGTCTAGGTTTTCCCATCAGCACCCAAGTCTGTTTTGTCATAACATTTACCTTTGATCCCAAGTCGAGAACCACATAGTCCACGCCATAGTCTCCAATCTGAGCACTAAGATGTAATTTATTGTTTGTCCTTATTTTCCTAGATACTTGATTCACAACTCTACTCAACATAGGATCTATTCTCCCAATTTCATACTATCTTACTAGGTTTTGTAGCTCATGCACATATTTTTGATCTTTAATCAAATTGATACAAGTCTATAAGAAGTCCATGATCTTTCTTACCTCTTTTCATTATTTAGATAAGACAGAATGATCAAATGTTGGTGGCATTTCACATTCCCTTACTTCTGGTTGTACCTTAGATGAAGAAGTTTGTTCTTCTAAAAACTCTTTCCTTGATTCTTCAAAGGTATGCCTCTCTCTCCTTGGATAAAACAATTGTGCCTTCTCTGCATCTCTTCTAATCCCTGATCCTTTTGTAGTCTTTCCTGGAGTCACCCTATCTTCTCCTTTAACAGTGCCTCCTCTAGTAATAACAACGACTCTAGGGTCCTCACTACGAGGTTTTGCTGATATTAGTTGGACTTGTTGGTTTCCTCCTCGTCTCTCCCAAAGTTTGGCCAATAATACTAGACATTCTTCGATGACATGATCAAACGAGTTACAGTAGTTGCAAGTAGTACAAGGGTTCTGACAAACCCTTGCCAAGTGTTCTGGTTGTGCGCAGTTATAGAAAATAATATGTCCTCTTCCTTGACCCGTGCATCCACCTCATCCTCGTCCTCTGAATCCACCACGAGGGTTGAAGTTTCCTCTTCCTGGGAAGTTGAACTACACATTATTTCCTTCTTACTGATCTTTTCCTTGAAATCTATATGTATCCCTTGATCTTTCATGTATGAGATCATAATCTCTACAATCCTTCTCATCGTGTCCCACAGATTTATAGAATGTGCAGTAAAGATTGGTAGGTGTATGGACATACTTTTGCATATAATAAAATTCACCAGGGCGATGTCTAGTTCTACATACAGTAGCCTACTTCAAAGGGCTAGGTGCTCCAGAGGCCAAGTATTCGTTAAATAGGGGACAATGCTCTTTGTCATGGCCCTCTGATTTACATCTGATACAACAAATATCTTCTCTTTTCTCCTTTCATTTGTCTTTCTTCATATCTTCGACCTGTAAAGATAAATTGTTTAACTGATTCATAATCTGACTCATACCTGGACTAGATTCTCCTATATGGGTTGCTTCTAGTTTCATGGCGATTTCCAATGCTTTGGCCTGCGAAGCAAACTTTTGTTGCATCAGAGGAACTCTGATATGTGGCAGTAGGGCGGCGATGAACCATTCTTTATTATGTTTGTCTGGGATCTGAAAATTTAAATGTCCTGTCAGGGTTTTAAACCTCTGATCAAACTCCCAAACAAGTTCAGTCACCTTCTGCTTGATTTCCTTCAACTCTCTAAACATTGTGACTCTGACTTTGACTTCTTGAATTCTACACTCAACGTAATCTTAATTCCATTCAACGGTTTAGGTTGTTTGGGTCCTGAAGCAAACTTCATGTACCATATCAATGTGCGGTACCTCAAGGTAGTACTAAACTGAGATCTCTTGATAGCTTCATCAGTGACTTTCTTGATGCTCCATACAGCTTCGCATAAGAACCAATGATGGTCAAGATCTTCAGATCCATCTCCTCTATAGATTGGTAACCTCATTTCATATGCCATAGATCTTCCTTGTTTTCTTGACTAAGTATGTGCTAGACTGCTTGTAACAATGATCTGATTGCTCTGACTACTCTGGTTACTTAATGTTTCTAAAACAACATTTGGAGTAATAATACTTACTTCAACAATAGGCATAGTTCTTGAAGTTTCTATCTCTCCATGATGAAGTTCTTTAGGCCCTACTTCCTTTGTTCTTGTGGAATCTAAATACTCTTCGTCTGTTATATCTGCTTCTTCTCCACTGTAGAATCCCTCGTTACCATAGTTATTCTTAAACAGGTTCGCAAGAGGAGCCTCTCTGAATGGTCTCCCACTGCACGTGATTCCAACCTCTGTGTCATTGTCGTTGTCTGAATTCTTGAACATTAGCTTTAAGATCCAACTGATTACTGTATCTTTAGGATATTCTTCTCATGCAATAACATCTTAATCCTCATCTTTAAAAAGTGGAGGAAATTTCCCCTAGGTCCCTTAAAGAAGTAACTCTCTGCTTGACTATATGATTCTACTCTGTCAATAACAAACTCAATGATGTACCCTCCAATAGTTCTTTCAAACCAGAGATCCACTACTCTAGACACAACTTTATTGACTCTCTTGAATTTCTTGATCAACGTTGTTGTCCAAACCATAGGAGGCCTAGATATGATCTCAAACTAGGTATCTTCTAATCTGGATAACCACTCATATAACTTCTTATGAACTCCTCCAAAGAAAATCTCGTGTATGTCAGTAAATATGTACCTTCCCAACTAGTCTTCTGTACTAATTATAGGGTTCTTATTATGAACTTCGGCGAAGTACCTTTCTTGTTCTTCTATCCACTTTTGAATCTCTGTATTCGATGGAAACCACCTTGACATTCCCTCAAGAAGATCTCGGTCCTGACAATGGAACCATTTGTTGGCATAGGGGCAGACCCAGGGTTCAACTATAATAGCACACGAACAAGCCCTAACTACTGGCCCTTTTGGAAACACCTGCGAAGCAGATGCAGTCTGGTCACAAGTGTCTACAACTAGAGGAAATTCAAAGTGAATCCAGGACAACAACGCAAAACAATCTAGATATTCTTTACCATTATTATGCTCACTTTGCGAAGTTATATCTCTGATCTGACACAACAATGCATTAATAGTATATCAAAGGACAAATAACACAACATCAATCACAAAAACAACAAGATATACGTGGTTCACCCTCTCCCTAGGGCTACATCTACAAAATTGTGTTTCTTTATTTATTATATGAAAACATACAGTTCTATGTGCGCACTTAGCTACATATCTCTCTTTCTTTCTCTCTTTATCTTCCCTCCCTGCGCACCCAGCTGCAGGGTTGATCTTCGCACCCAACTGAATATCCAAAATACAAACTCAAGATTTTCCTCAACAACAATCACCAATGAACAACAACAATAATACTAACGAACCCCCTCGCATGTCTTCTAGACCTTTATTTATACATTACATGACCAAAGTCTAGGTATCAAAACCCTAGATCCAAAACCCTAGGTGCCAAAACCCTAGGTCCACTTGACCTGTGTTTTCATGGCTTCGCCAACCTATCCCTCCTTCTTTTCCGTGAGGTGCTCCAAAGCATCTGTTGGTATCTTCTTCCTCTCACTGATTTTTCCATGATCCATCTTCTTTGATTCTTTTTCTTCCTCTATATTTTGTTCCAACGACTAGATTTTCCTTTACTTCACTCCTTCTTTTCTGCTTCTTTAACCACTTCGACCCTTCCTCGGTTTGTGTGCTTCCCGCGCAGTTCATACTTTTCCTTTCTTCCTTAATATTAACTTCCTTACATAACCAAGGGCCAACAACTTCAGAAAAGGAAAACAAGTGAAACAATATAATTATATTGCATCGAAGAAAGTAATAATTAAACTGTATATTTCTTACTTCTTCCAATACATCGTCTCTAGAACTAGTGGAGTGAGAAAGGACTCATGCAATAAGAATCGAGGAAATAAATAGGGAAATTATAAAGGTCCTACACATATATATTAATGAGAGTGATTATCTTAAACAATAGGTCTTAGAGATCAATATTGCAAATTATATTTATGCATTTTGATAGGCCACTGATGTATGAAAACATGGCCTTGAATTTTTCTTTCAAAATAAAATATTCACACAGATGGGGTTATACATGCCCAAATAACTTATTTTAACTTTTAAGAAAATAAGAATCAACATCGAATGTCTATAACAGATCTTGTGAAGAACAAAAGTGAGCGCAAATCTCTCGTTTGGTCTATGGAAGAGAATCTCAATAAAAGGCCAGATTAATGGAATTTGAGTACCTTTTAGCTATATGAAAACCCCCTTCTCAGAATCGAAACCATACAACTTAACCTGCAAAGGGAAAACATAAGCATTACTATCACCTCAAATTATTTTGAAGGAAAATAAACAGAAAGAGAAAGGAGTGTAAACTTATCTCGGGCTTGGATTTAGTTCCGATCATTTTTTCCCCTTTAAATTTAAGTTTGTTCCATGGCCTAAGAGGAGAAGGAGGCTCATAAAATTATGATGGGTTCCCTCACAAGAAAAAGGGACCCATCATCAAGCTTGTATCCATATAATTCAATTCAAAAACTGTGAAATTAAAACCAAATACGAATAACAAAGGTCATTTTTTTCCAATACGTGCTTCAGGCATTACTTTAAATAAAAATAATAGAGGTTACCACGAAGTTAACTATTAATTTTATCAAAGGGAAATTATATCTGATCACATAGGGTAATCAAGAATCAAATGAAGTAATTACAGGGACAACAATAGCAATTAAATGAGTCAAAACTATCAATGTTTCCACACGGAACAAACATATCCCTTAACATAGGGTAACTACATAGAACGTTAAGATTATTGCATAATGATAAATTATAAACAATTCCTAGGATTATGGTCAATTACAAGAGGACAACAAGAGAACCCAAGATAACGTTATTCGACAGGCAAACTAGGAAATCTGTTATCAAACTGATTTGGGTATTGGTCCTTCATTGGAGTTAAGATGAAATGGTTATGTGGAGTTATCAAGAATAAACTAAGCATTGTTAAGGAATAATTCCCATTTTTTTTAAATACACAGAATATCCCTTTCTGCAGCTTACAAAATCTTTAATACGCACATATTCAAGTTTAAGCCAAGAACAGTAAATCATAATATGTAAGGTTCTGTACAAGTGAATAAGAAGAACAATGTTATTTAAATACAACAAAGCACAAGAATATAACTACCTATTGTGAGTTGTGTAAAAACCCTTCATGAGTTAGGAAGGTATCAGATGATTCCCGGGTTATGTCTAGAGTGCAGAAATGAGACAATGGGTCCCTGAAAGCTACTGATACAACACATTAAGATTTAATTTTAATACTTGGACCAGAAACATGTCCAGTTATGGTCTTTCCCATTTTTACTATGGTAAATCCAAAGCACTATTCCTATACAACTTTAAATATTGTTAATTGGTTTCTATGGGCCTTTTAAAACTCATAAAGAAAATAAACACATATTGAATAATCCTAACAGAGAAGACGAAAATTATACCCAGAATTTATATTCAAACAATTAAGTATCAACTCTTAGAATCCTTGCCTTATTTCGAAGCGCTCCAACTCTTATAGACACCATGGCTCGTTCTTGCATCTATCTACGCCCAGGGTAGAACTCTAATTCTTTTGTTCAACAGAGTAACCATGTCACAAGGAGTAGCATTTTTGGAGGAAATATTAGTGAAATAGGGTAAGGAGGTCTATTTTGAATGAGCATTATGGTTCCTCGAGCCCATCGCTGATAGTGGGAGAATGACAAAGTATGCCTCCCCAATTTCAATGTGAAATCCGTGAAGTGGAGGGCCTACATTGGTTAGGTCCTTGAAGCGTCAAAACTCGCAAGTACATGGTAAGTAGATCGTGTATTATGTGCATCTGCTACACCTTTAATGTGTTTAATTAACAATGTCAACTTAATAGACTTCCTAGCAGGTTTGATTTGTCATTCGCTTTTTCATTAAGAGCCACCATATCCCTTGCATCGTTGGGTAATGGAACATGGGGATTTTTGTTAAGACATGGGTGTCACATGTGTTGGGTAATCCTAATACTAACTATGATATATCAACGCGATGTTCCATAAACATGACCCTTGAGTAAAGAACCTTATGTGCTCCTTATTCAAGTTATATGTATGTCTTCTTGTTTAAGTTTATAAACAAATTAATATGGGAAGAACATTTATGCACTACAAGAATAACATAAGAATGGTATGAGAAGATAGCTTTATGGTTAGAGTATTATTCCTCTTATGGAAATATTTATTAACAAAGTTTTTAAATTGAAATCAAAGTAATGTGCCAGATAATGAATGGTTGAAAAACATTGGTCGATTCTATATTGTCATTGACAATAAGACTAAAGTTTTTCCCGCTTCAAATTTTTTTTTAGTAGAAAATTTTGGGGTTCATTACAAAATACCTTAAGATAATCATTTAGACTTCCCTTTCACACCAGCAAGACACCCCAACACCTTGAAAGCACCTCAAAATTGATCTCTTCGTTGGTTACACAAAAATGTGAAATTCTATCTTGTATTGATAATAATTATGTCCCCAAAAATTAGTTGAGCCGACCTAAATTTTCTAGCTTGGTTATGAGACGGAAAAACTCATATCTCCTCATTCCTAGGGAGTTATAGGGACTTCCATTTACCATTTGAAATTTCTTGGAATACCATCTCCAACCATGTAACTTGTGATTCCATTTGCGTTATTTATGCAGGGTAAAAGTTCCCTCAAAGATATGGTATCCAAATTGACCAAAAAATAATACTTTCAACAATCTCCATCTTGGAATATTTATCTTGGACATCTTGTGGGATGTATTTGTGTACAACTCAAAGTGGGCATGTGGAAACAAACACATATTGTCTCATCCTATGAGGGCCATGCTTAAAATCTACACAATAAAGGGACCACTTTGGAGTTATATACATTTATGTCAAGGCTCCTTCAAGGCTCTTCAAGTCTTCTTCAAGTGGATACATCATCATCACTTTTAGGGGCTTCTGGGATTTTCTTTAGGGATTATTCTAAGGTTGAAATCAATGACGACCAATTTTCCAACATTGATCACTCATTAACACCTTTGGGTAGCCAAACCTTGTGATAACATTCTCAAATATGAAGCACACAGTTGTTTTTGTTGCACAATATTTCACTGATGTAACTTCTGACCAATGTGTCAATTACTTTGTGGCAGTAATAATGTATCACACATTAGTTATATGCACTGACAGACTGATGGGTCCCATGAAATAAAAAACCCATTTGCCAAATGGATCGAGCACTGTGATCTATATAAGTAGTAGTTCTCCCCTTCTACAAGGCTTCCTGATCCTTTGGTAGATGTCACATCACTTGTAGTATTCATTAGCATCTTCAAACACTTATGACCACCTTAATCCCATGTGTAGCATTTTTTTCATTGTTTCCTTTCCATTGATGTGTACCCTTTCAATGCCTTCATGTTCCTCATAAATGATCATGTCGCATTCACGTTCTAATATGCACTTGCACAAGATTCCATCCATGTCAATATTGTACAAGTGGCCTAGAATCAACTAGTAATTCGTGCAACAGGTGACCAACTATCTGTGTTGTGTTGGAGTGTAACATTTCAACACATGACCTATTGTGAGGTAAGAAAAAATCTCATTGATTTGATCTGGCACTATCATCATAAATGTATGTCAGGAATCTCATCATCTAAACTTCCTCCAATTTCCCCTCACTCTATTCATGAGAGGTGGTTTGGCCCAAAATTATGTTTTCCTGGTTTGATGACTACTTCAAAATCAAATTATTGAAATAGAAATAACCATTGACATATTCTCCCTCCCAACAATGAATTTTTGACCAATTACTTGAGTGTCAAATGGTCAATAAAATTTTTGAAGAGGATGCCAAGTAATTAATT
The DNA here is from genome assembly GCA_000966675.3 of Picea glauca. Taxonomy (NCBI): domain Eukaryota; kingdom Viridiplantae; phylum Streptophyta; class Pinopsida; order Pinales; family Pinaceae; genus Picea; species Picea glauca. Next base: position 266,865 of record JZKD02S0140874.1, on the reverse strand, counting down.
TCAAAATTTTTGTAGGGAATAGAAGAGTGTCGGTCCTTCGCACTCTGTGGTCATATACTTTTTCTATGAATCCGATATCTTCCTGCTGGTAAAATATATTGGGTGATCAATATTGTTTTATATGGTCTATATGAGCACTGTACCATGTGAAATTGAGGATGTGTCCACATGCACATAGAGTATCCTAGTCCAATATGGGAATATGGGGATTGATTTAGTCACTAACTTCTCTTTCAGTGTGTCCAAGACTCCTGAAATTCTTGGGTCCATACATATTTTGTATAATTGTGCAATAAATTGTCCAATGGCACAACAAATTTATCATAACTTTGTATGAACCATTTTTATTATCCGATGTGTCCCAAATTTGCACGAAACTCTCTTATGGAAGTGGGTGCCAACATGCCCACTATTGTTGTAATATTTTCCTAATCTACGAGATATCCCTCCTTGCATATGACATGTCCTAGTAGTGTTCCAAACGATGTACAAAAGATGCACTTTTTCAAGTTCAATAAGATTTGTAGTTGTTTTCACCTATCCAACATCAATCATAGTGCCTTCATATGTTATTTGAGTAGGTTTAACATCATCCAATCTTCCAAGTATACCTCTAGAAACGTATGCATGAAGTCCTTAAAAGTTGCAACCATAATTCGAGAAAACACTACAGATGCATTCTTTAGGCCAAAGGGAATTATTATCTATGAAAATGAGCCCCATGATTTTGCAAATGTTGTCTTAGCTTGGTCTTCTTCCACAATATGCACCTAGTGATATCTTGAGAAACCATCTATGAATGAGCAGGCTTTGCACCCACCCATTTTATCTCTAAGTACCTTGTGTGTAAATGGTATTGGAAAAATATTATGTATGCATGTCACATTTAAGCTACACAGGTATACACAAATTCTTAGATCATCGGTCTTCTTTGGTTGCACCACCATTGGGCTAATCCAATTTTACCCTTCTAGAGGGACAATGATCCCTGTATCTAGCATTCAATCCAACTCTTTGCACATTTTTTCCTTGTCATGTATGTTCAGTCGATAAGGTCTCTTTTTGAAAAAATTAGCATCAATCTTCAAATGAGTCTTCATTTCTCCAAGGGATCTCACAATCCCCTTCACTTCCAAAAAAATCCTTGGAAACATGTCTTCATATTCTTTCAATAAGTCTTCCACTTGTGTCACTGTCTCTTGATCCCAATAGTCACCAATTATGGCCATCTTAGGTACATCTTTTGTGCCTATATTTTGTTTCTTTGTTTTTAAGGGCCAATTACAGTAAGGCGCAGTGCTATTGGAGGCATTCCCCTAGATTGCATGTTCACTCACTATTTCATTGAGCTGTATTCATTGGGCGTCCTCTTCCTAAACTTCATCACTATTGATTTCCCAACATTATACTGCTTGTTTTAATTTTTCGATTGACTTATGATATGTGTAGACAAATTTCTATGTGGTTTCCTTAGGATACCTATGGAATATGAAGTCCTTGATTCTTGAGAGTGCCTTCCTCTACACCAGGATTTCCAATGTGAATTTAAATGTTGCACAAACTTGTTTTCTTACATTCCCCTAGTCATATTTTGGTCTCCTTGTTTCCTTCTATATGTACAAGATTCTAAGTACTATATCCATGATATGGAAAAACATATGGACCCATTATGTGTTGGGAGTATTATTGGATTTCCACCGCCCTTCACAGAAAAAAATGTGCTCATGAGGGTATTCAATACCCTTGTCTTGGTTCATCACTTCAAATTATTTCATGGGTTGTAACTTGAATTTTATGTATTCTACGACCTGTGCTCATTCCTATGTGTGTGTGTGTGTGTGTAGTTTGTTTCCCGCAAGCACGTAGGTGTCCCTTTTACTACTGAATCCATGGCCTATATCCTTTGGGTCTCAGGCACCAATCCTTCCATCTACACAAAACATGTGTCTATTGGGCTTGTACTGTCAAACCTTTGTAGGTTTCATAACTATGATCTGATCCAATGCATTACCTTGGTGATTCATGCACATCTCCTAGTTGATGCTTTATACAAATTATTCTTCTATATGTCCATAACATCCTATGAACTTGTGTCATAGGATTGAACACTTATCCATCTCAGTTAACCATCAATTGTTGGATTGACATAATCCTCCTTGTGTCGTGTGATTTTATAGATGTTTTCAATGATGGAACTATGTGCATCCTCATTCATGGGATCATTATACATGTCACCATCATTTGGATCCAATGGTGCAACAATGCACAAGGTGTCTCTATCAAAGGACATTTTTCATTGCTTTAGATTAAGTACGACATTGCTATTGAATTCCCAATTAATGAAAAGTAAATTTGGGTAGGGGTATGAGTCATCCATAATCTCAATCACCTCAAAATATGATTTGTTTGTTTCCCCCTGAATGTTCACTTGCACTTGCTATAGCCTACCAATAGGATAGATTTTGTATTGGTTGGAAATATTGAGTTGAATAGGGGACCATACCAAGTTGGGTTTACCCATCAAATCCCAAGATTTATTTGGAAAGATGTTCAAGTCATATCCAAGGTCCAACATGAAATTTTCCATCTCATATCTTTTGATCTCAATTGTTATCTTAAATTCACTTTTTGTGCACTTCTATCTACTCACCTCGTGCAAATCCCATTATGGTTGTAGGGTATAAATAGTCATAGTGGTGTCCTCTTCCTCCATACATATTGTTAACATGTGGTTCAATTTATTTGTATCTTTAGGATCACTTAACATCTTTAGGAAACAATTCAAGAAGTCACTTACTTGGTTTTCGAATTCTACCTTGTGAGTAGTGTTGCACAATGTTTCCTCTCATGCTATGCATCACATCTCTTTGCGCATGAATTTTTCTTCAATTGCCTTTGTTGTTACACATTGTACTTCCTATGACACATGGGATTCTTCCAACATCCTCTTCATCATGAGCTATAATTCTTCATGTACTTGGGCTTCTTCCAATTCCCTCTACATCGTGCACTGCAACTCTTTGTGCACTCTATCCTCTTCCAAATCCCTCTATGCATAACACAAGAATTTATTTTACTGTTCTTTTGATAATTTTTTTATATTCCCTTTTATATTATGACCTGAAATTTCTCCTTTTTCCAAGTCTACTCTCGTATGAATGCCTCCTCAAGTTACCACCCATACATTGTCTTCTTCTTTTGGATTCCAACCTTCTCGTGCCTCCATAGTCACCATATTACAGTGCCACTTCTTCTCTTCCCATTTTTCCAAAAACCCTATGCAATCCTCTGTGATATGATTTGTGTTGTGGAAATACCCATAGAGTGTGTGTGGCTTAGTATATAATCGCAACAAGTGGCCTACTTTGCCACAATTAAATTAGGTAGGTAGTCTTCCACCACCAACACCATACCCTCTTCCTCTTTCTTGTCCAAATCCTCCTAGTATGTGGCCTCCTTGGTATCCTCCTCTATCAAATCCTCCATGATATCCACCCTTCTATCCTTCTTGAACCTAGAAAGTGCATGCAGTGTGTTGATGCATTAACTATAGTGACAAACAGTTGTTCACATAATGTCCCATAGATTTGCAAAAATAAAAAAATGCAGTGTGTGTAGTCTTTTGATACTTTTGTAGTGTTTTGTAATGGGGATATATGTGGCCCCATTGTTTGCAAATCAAACACCACTCGGTCTATGGTCCAATTGGAAAGGGATTTGACGTGCCCGTCACCATGAAACTCCCTAGAGTAGGGAACTTGTTCCTATCGTGACCTTCTGTGAGGCACATAGTACACCACACATTATTTCATACCACCTTATCCTTCACCATATCTTGTAATTGCATCATGAGGTTTGTGAGCTGATATTGTACCTGTGCCATCCCTACTAATGTTTTTCCACCTCCTAGCATACATTCTAGGTGCATCACAATTTCCATGGCCTCCACCTAGGTAATCACTTTCTACTGGATGAGTGGGACACAAATATGGTGTAGGATTAATGTAATACACCATTCTCTATGCTATACTTCTTGGATCTAAAACACGAGTCTGTCCAACAATATTTTGAACCACCATTCATAGTTCCACATGGTTTCTCCAACTTGTTGCTTGATCTCTTTGATATCAATGATGCATTATGATTCCGACTTAGGATTATGAAATTGCCTAAGTATACATCTCTTTATCTTCGTCAGAGACCTTGCTTGTCCCACCGATGCAGTATCCTTGTACTTCATGTACCATGTTATATCTCTATCTCTAAAGGTGTTCTCCAACTACACAATCTTGGATGCCTCATCCATGACTCTCTTCACAGACCATATAGATTCACACATAAACCAATGTTTTTCTATATCATCTCTTCCCGTCCCATGGAATGTGGGAATCCTTAGAGTTGATTCTTCATTTTCCATACTCAATCTAACACAGTTTCTTCATGATTGACTACTACATGTTGTTGATACTAACATTCCTCCTTGCAAATTATTTCTAACTTTGATTTATCCCCCACTCATATCTTCTAATGTCTCTTCTTATACTTCTCTTACCTATGCACATTCTTTGGTTTCTTCTTCTTGATGACAAATGCACAAGGGGGGTGGTTCAAAGAGGGGGTTCCTCCATACTCTCTCATCATATTTAGTGAGGGAGGCCAAAGGGATTCCTACATTTCTTGTGCAATCCCGATCAAAATTTCTAAGGAATCTTCTCCTTCTCACAAGGATCCATTGTTATCTTTCGTTGCATTGGTTCTACTAGTGTGTGCCTCATCTTCCTCTAATGCAACTACATATCTTACTAGCCGAGGGGATATAACTTCATCTTCATCAACCTTACTCCCACTACTTTTGGTATCCTCTCTTGATACCTTAATCCTAATTCCACATCTCTTTGATAGCCTCTCTTCTTTTTCACTTCTCTCTGGCACATAATTGTCTCCCACACACCCTTCTGGTGTGTTTTGTTTTCTCTTCATCTTGGGTCTGACTACTCATTCTGTACCAATTTTTTTATTTTCTCTACTACTCTTCTCGGATTTCCTCCTTAGCTCAGCTATTCTTGTGTATATCTCGACTCATTTTCTCCTCTTCTCTTCTAGGTCCATTCTCTTCTCACCTTATCTCATATTTTTCCGGATCCCTTCTACTAGATCTATTCTTTCTCTTTTCTTCCCCCTTCTTTCCACCACCCTTCCATGTGGGGTGGTTTACTAGACCATTCAATCGGGAATCACGCACATTATCCCGTTATCTATAGACAACATCTTTATCCACAGAGATATTTCTTCCAATAATATCCTTTTAGTGCCAGTTACAAATTTTCTTTCAGCATTGTTGAAGGACTCGATGCACTCAATAGAAAACTCCACAATATACATTTCTTTTCCATGCTCAAAATATAACTTGATATCTCTATCCCACTTATTATCCATATATATGAGTCTATTGACCATATTCTAGTCCCAACCTAGCGATTATTGTGCTCCCCATGCAGAGTTAACCTCTATCTGCCTCTTTTATCAACTCATACAATAAATAAGGAAACTCAACAAAGAAAATTTCATGTAAATATGTATATATGTACCTTTGTTTACAATGATTGAGGTTTATCTATAGGTTCTTGGTGTCTTTTCATGCAAACTCTTCCTCCTTAGATATCCACTCTTGTATCTCCTTCCTAGATTTTTTCCACCTCATTTTCTTCCTTCAACACGTAGTGCAAAACCTTCATGTCCCAACAAAGAAACCATTTGTTGGATTGACTGAGAGCTTATAGACCCACGGTTCAATAATATTTACTAAAAAAAACCCATAGAAATTGACATATTTAATCTTCAAGCATTGACTAAGGTCTCACCTGAGACACCATGAGAATCATAGAGACCATCGGTCTTATGCATGGTGTGAAGGAATAAAACATGTAAGATACCTTCCTTAACTAATCATTCAGTCATTCATAACTACCACAAGCTATTGTGCAAAATAATCTAAAACAAACATACATTCAAGTCATAACTCATCATATGAAGAGATAAATGTGCTTCATACTTTATTCATTAAGATCAAAGAAATTCAAATAGACTCTCATACATAGAGGTCGAAGCCTTCTCAAGATGCATTAACAACAAAAAATAGAGACGTTCCAGGTGCTCGGATATACTTTCTCTCTCCGGTTTTAACACATTACATCTCTGAACATACCCATAACTGAGATAGAATGGAATGAAGCTCTAATTCATATACCACTTACACATTAATCTACTACCCTTTTCCTTACACACTCTACTATTAAAAAAAATTCAAACCTTACATATATGTATGTATCCTCCTATATCTTCCACGAAGTGTAGAAATCATAAAAAAATTACCAATTCATCCATAACCTCAACCATGACTAGTTGGGTTGTTGCAAAAATAGTTACAATGATTCCTGAATATCTTTTCAAGTTCATCCCGGATGTGGTTTCTTTAAGTCCTTATGTGTAGTATAAAATGGGTTGGCACATGCAATAAATATTTGGTTGGTGAAAATGTTGAAACTTGGCGCCACACAATGCATATTCTCGAGTGCACATGTAGTGATGACTTGTGGTATGTGTGAAACCTCTTCCAAACCTTAGGTTCCAACAAAAATATATCCATAAAACAAAATTTATTTACTAAATTATTATTTGTAATATTAATTTACAATTGAATTGAAATTTTTTAGCACAAAACATGTCATATAAAATTAACTAGTGCACCCAATTTAAATAAATGCATCATCATCGGTAAGTTACAATGTAATAAATGCATCAACCACTATGGTGTGCTAGATTTGTATTAATGCAACGATAGTAATTTTATCACTAAATATTTCATGCACTCATTAGTCCAATAAGTTTTAAAAATATTATTCGTACTCCGTGAGATATAAATACGCATTTTCCATGTTTATTTTAATGCACTTTTGTTGAAGTGCCATAATTTTTTCAGCACACTAAACACTCCAATGCAATAAAAATGATAGAGACCACCATTATGGTGCACTTATTTATCCATATTCATGTCGTTGTTTCTCAATGCAATCATTAAGGATGTGCGTTGTGCATCTTACTCGGATCACTGCTCCTAGGGTTCCCATGTTGTCATGCCCAATATTATTATTTATTTATATATTAAATAATAATATTGCCAGGCATGACACAATAATAATAATGGCCTAATCTATTGGGTGAAAATTATCTACATAATAATAAAAGAATCGTTTATCTCTAACATAGAGAATTTAAAATTTACACCACTTACGAGAGGAACAATGAGAAGAGAGGAACTTACCTATTGAAATAAACTAATGAACCTATAAATTGGAGATTTTAGAACTGTTGCGATATTTGATCCTTGACCCAACTGAACACCATAAAAATGTGGGGGACGACTCTCCACCCAACCGTATACTTTGCTACTCTAAATCTCTTAGCAACAGGTCACCCACGAGCCCTTAATCTACCACCACACCAACTCTTCATTAGCCTTATCATCATTTTCCAACCCATAAGATATGTTCTCTTCTCTGTCCTTATATAGAATACATCCATTATAAAGGACTCGATCCCTAGGATCCACTTGTCATTATTTATTTATTTATTTATATTACTTTTTATTTTATCTTATCTTTAGTGTTTTTCCATAAATTACCTTTACTTATTTTACCATTTTCTTTTATTACCCAAATATTTATTTTTAAGTATTTATTAATATCCTTTTATTATAATTATTTACTTCTTTATTTTTATTATCGTTATTATTTTATGATAATTTGGGGAATTCCATATTCCCTCCCTTCAAGGAAATTCATCCCAAAGTTAACTTATGTATCTTCCACATCAACCTCTGTTGAATTAGTATAAGGCCACCAACCACAACAAGCATCATAATCTCCCATGAAGCACAAGCAACACTCTAGTAGTTATTCCCAACTTTCAGAACTAGGCTTAAATCTTCTCAGTCTATCAAGTCTCTAAGGCACCAAACCTCATCTTGGTCTATCAGGGCTCTAAGGCACCAGGCCAAGGAATATAGGTATATTAGGTCTCTAAGGCACCATACCAAGGAATCTAGGTTTGTTAGGGCTCTAAAGAACTAGACCTCTTCTTAGTTTATCAGGGATCTAAGGCACCAGACCAAGGAATATAGCTCTATCATATCTCTGAGGCACTAGACCCCATATTTTTCTATCAGAGATCTGAGGCACCAAACCAAGGAATTTAGGTCTATTAGAGATCTAAGGCACGAGAACACTTCTTGGTCTATCAGAGCTCTAATATCATTCGATTGTTGGTGCCTTCAGGAAATGGAGAAATAATTGTCTCTAGTAGAGGCTTACTTATGAAACACATTGATTCCTACAACTTACATGAACTAGAAGCCTTACATATGTATTTATCTGCATTGGAGAAACGATATAAATTTTCAACAACCACGTGTTTTATTTCCTCTATCTCTTTGATACTCTTGGTGGAGATGATACTGTTATAACCCTAAATTGCACCAGACATTGAAATGGCAAGGGCTTGCAATGGAGGAAAAGGGAATTCTGGCTCAAAATCACAATGTGGTTGCCGAATATTGGGGCAAAGGGGAATACGAAAAATGGGCAAAGTTTTTATGATCTTGTGCTTCTCCTTGAAATGGGACCCCAACCCCTTATTTTATAGGCCAAAAGAGATAGTAATGGTTGGGGTGACTGGATATGGGCAGTGAAACGGTTAAGTAACGACCCGGAAACCCGTATCCCTTTGCAATTTTCATTTTTCGTGATATTTTGTGAGTGTACGCAGGTTGTAGTGGTGCAACAAGCGTGTGTACATGGAAAATAGTGGTGCAGAAAGTGTGTGTACGTAGAAAATAGTGGTGCAGGGTGCGTACACCTTCAAAATAATGGTTTTTAGAAGAGTTGTTCAGTGATGGCTTGGCAAAGATGGCAAGTTAGATGGCCTAATGCCAGGTATGCATGTCTGGTTCAATTTAGGGTTATAACAGATACTGAGTTATTATTTTCCATGTTGAGATACCTCTAGTGTTGAAATGTTTGTTGAGGTGTATTGAGCATTTAAAGATTTTAATAAACTTGATAATGGCCAAAGGAAGCAGGATAATGTTGGACTGAGAGCATATTCTTAGCATGAATTTGTGTGTGTCCATTCACTTCCCAAGAAGAATGATATTTTCACAATGTATACGATTAGAGAAACATGAGAACCTTAAGTTGTTCTCTTAGAAAATGAAAACATCATTGCATAATTTCCATAATTGATTATTTCCTCGTAATACAGATAAAACAATGACATAAGATATATTTTACTTTCTTTTATCCTCTTAGAAGAAGTATTTGATCGGGATTTTGAGGAATATTGTCTCTATAAAAATGCATCAATAGGATTCTGACATGGGCACATCAAGCCTTTGTTGGAAAATGTTATGGACTTAAATCCAACCATATTTTTTGGTGTCCCTCGTGTGTTTGATAACCTTGATCATATGAACACATGTATATCTATTGAAGGAACATTAAAGAAAATGATATTGATTTTTCATGCAGTTACAAGTTAAAGAGCGTACAAAAGGTTCTCAAATTGGACAAAGAAGCATTATGAGTATGATGAATATTCTAAAGAAAAAAACAAGAGTGAGAAAGAGGAAGGAAATGATGGATCAAAAAGCAAAACTGACAAGGAGAACAAAGAAAGAAACTAGGATTACGTAGAGTCCATAGATACTCCAGATCTGTCAATTTCTACAAGCCTATCATGGTGGGGTAAAGTTAAACATTTGTTTCAATTCATTCTAAGAATAGTGAAGCTACCAAGTGTTTAAGTGAGATGTCATATGTTTCTCTTGTTCAGAAGGATTTTAATGAAAACAAGTTGAAGCAAGATTATGCCAACGAGGGAGAGTTCTATTCATTTTTCGATTAATGTTGTATAATATTTCCACACAAAAATTATTCTCAGTTTGAAGGCCACAACACTACCAGTATAGAACATTAGGATGGGTTCAAAGACTTTTACAATATTAGGGAATTCGCAAATGGTGATAGGTGTGGGAATTGTAATTTTTTCAAGATCAGTATTAAATGCAAGTTGAAGAATAAATTTGATGATGTTGATGAACCAAGATGAAGTTGTTAGAAAAACACCGCAGAGAAATAAAATAAAACAAATGCAAAAAAAAAAAAACATAAGACACACAATATAAGAGAGACACAGATTTACGTGGTTCACCCAGTGTGGGATACGTCCACCCGAGAAATTGCCAGGTCCTTCCTTTATTATTATCCAGCAAATGAAGGGATACAACCTACAACAAAACCCGTTGTAACTTCCTCTTCTTTCTCTCACAGTCTCCTCTCTCAGAATAC
>JZKD02S0140874.1:200600-245078 GCA_000966675.3 Picea glauca | reverse complement strand
CAAAAGTTTCCTCATCTCATGGAGGAACTCAACACAATGGGGACCATTTCTTCCTAAGGGGGGAGGAATGATCCAGGCGGATATTGGTGGCCACCCACCTATTCCACTTGGACCCCCACCATTTCTTCTTTCAGTTTTTCAGTTTTCGCACAGTTTACTATTTTTAGTAGTTTTTTTGGGGTCCTGAACTTCCAGGGCCATTTTGAGGCCTTAAACAATGTTTTTTGGGTATGTTTCTATCGTAAAATAACATATAACGATGCTATTTTGTCTTTATCATTGTAGGCCTCGGATAGGTCTTTCCAACGAGCTATCATATGCCTAAAACGGAAATTGTATGCAAAAGTTACGACCCCGGGAAGTTGATGCACCAACTTAGCCAAACGGGGCCCACATGACTTTTGGCGCTTCATCTCCTAGGGTTAGGTTTTTGGATGTATAGGACTTTTGGCATTCCCGTTTATTTTGAAAGGGCCTTCAGAGCCTCATTGTAATCATCTTCTCACGAATGCGAGTAGCGGCCACATCTCTTCTCAAAGATAAGCTATCATCGCCCTAGCTAGTTTATTTCCATTCTGTCTGTAAGCATATTTCGGTCATTTGTTAATAATGAAATGAAGTCTTATTTCCGTTGCATCCCTGTGTTTATGTGTATTTTTGTATTTCATTGTGTTCCTACATAAATCCGGATCATTTTCACCTTGGGTCTAATCCTGGTCTTAAATGTCCTAGATGGAGTGGTTAACCTGGAGGAAAAGGTGTTGCTTATGTTCCTTCCTTTACACCTACCTCCTCCACACCGATTATGACCAACACATTTGGCATGACGAATACACATCTATCCTCTGGATTCACACTCAGAGGAAGTCAGTTTCACACTTTGGGAAACCACCAACCTGGAGCTACTCTGGCTGGGGGAAATATTTACAATCCTCATCATAACATTCCTACTGGAATGGTGCCCAACCAACCCCTTATGAATCAATTTGGAGGGAGGTTTTACAATACCAAACAGGGCCATGGTGCTTATCAGAACCCTAGATAGGCTGCAATTCCCCTGCAACAATATTTATTGGGATCTTGGGGCCAGATGACGCAGCCCCATCTCCCTTTTCTAGCCACATTCAATTTTCTAGAATTTTATATATTAATGAAGGACCTCATGTGTCATGACTCGACATGGCCCCCCGTCCCCACCAATATTCCTTCGGATATTCTGAAATTCGAGGGAAATACTGGTGAGGATCCTAGTGATCACGTCACTAATTTCTGTCTTTGTTTTTCTTCTAAATCCCTTAATGACGATTCTATTCATTTAATATTATTTCAATGCACCCTCACGAGGGTCACAATGAAATGGTACATAGAGCTACCGGGTGGTTGGGGGGGGAATACAAAACTTTTAATCATATGGTTTTAGTCTTCCTCAACCACTTCCAATTGTTGATTCATTACGATGTCGACATAGAAATTATATTGGTCTTCCGCGAGGACAAAGCCACCAATATCTTGGATCACATCCAAGAGTGGCATAGACAAAAGAGGTTGATCAAGGAATACATTCCTATGGAGTTCCTTTTGGAATGGTTCCTTAATTCTTTACAACCTTATATTTCAAAGGAGGCTTCTACATCCAGAGTTACATCTGAGGAAGAAGCGATTTTTAAATCCCAATAGTTAGATCTTATATATGCTCAGTCTAGGATTTTATATGAAATTCTTCTAGATGAACCGAGGTCAAGCTACGACCCTAGACAAAATATCGAGCCTCATGCTGATGGCATTGTAGGCTCTGCAAATGTCAAATATGTAGACTTGGTGACAAGCCAATTGAAAGATTTGTCTCTAAGCCAGTCTGTAGGAGGACAAGCTTAGTCTATGTCCTCCACTCCCACTCATTCAGTGGATGTACATTCTATGTAATCGTTGACCAACCCGAATGGTAACCAACAACCAGGAGGGAATAAAAGGAAAGGACGTGGTAAAAATCATAAGGGTGGGAAGTATAATAATAATAATAAACCCAAGGACAATGTTGATAGTGAGAAGTCGAATAATAATGTTGGTGAGGGAAAGAAAGAAAGGTGAAAGGTGAAGTTTCCTTACAATCTTTGTACAAATGATCACCTTACCTACTTGTGCCCCAAACTTGCGGAAGCTGCGAGGATTTTATCTCTACCACCCATTGTGCTACCTAATCCTTTTATGCATAATCGTCACATGGGATTGAGCTCCTCGAATGCTGGAAATGCGGTGAGTGGAAGTCAAAACCCACCAATGCAAGACGGTGACTATCTATGCATCAATATGGTTAATTTTCAGGTTAATGCAGCCACTTGGTCTTGTGATTAAATTTCTTTATAGATTGTTCTAGGTCTAGAGTCTCCCCCTCCTACGGAGACACCTTTACAGATCAAAAAACCAAAGCCTTTGCCTCATATTTCGAAAGCAGTACTCAAACGCTCTATGCAAAACCCTAATGCTAGAGCTTTCTAGAATTACTCTATTTTTGAGGATGTGGGTCAAACCCCTTGCGTGATGTTGGTCCTGGAGGTACTCCAAACATGTTGTTCACAGAGGAATTCCTTGTTATCTGTGTTAGGAGATCTAGACTCCTATGGCTATAAGTTTATCAAGTTTGACATCACGGATGTGAAGCCTCGGTTTCCTTATCATGTGGATTTCCAAATCCACATGGTTTGCTCAAAGTATACCATCAAACATGCAACGTGCGTGATGCCCCTAACCTATTGGAAAACCATTGGCTTTCCAACCCTCTCTCAATCTCTGACCATGTTGACCAAATTTGACGGTCATTCTTTTCATCCCCATGGTATTCTTCCTACCTTCCCGGTCCAGTTAGGTGGGAAGATGGTGGATGTGGATGTTGAGGTCATTGATGCACCCCTTGACTATAACTTGTTACTAGGACATAATTGGACTTATGATATGACTGCAGTAATATCGCATGTCTTCCGTAATTTATGTTTTCCTCATGATGGGAAAATTGTGATGATTGATCAGTTGTCCTTTGAGTACGCTAGCCCCAATGCATCAGTTGGACTGCCAATCCTCGTGATCGACAATTTTCAACCGACAAATGAGAATATTGGTGTCGTAATGTACTCATCCCTTATGGGTACCTTTGATTTTGTGGCACCAATTCATCATATCTATGCCATGTCTAGTAGGTCTGCTTCGTCAATGAGGTTCGTTCCTTTCCGCACTTCATATTTTAATGATCCTTAGACACTACATTCCTTAACTGCATATTGTGAATTTTAGTCACATACTGGAATGGATATGCCATTGTTGGAGGAAGAGATAGTGTATCAGGATTTTCTTGGCTCTTTTGCCAACCTAGATCCTGTCACCTCACAGATGAACGAGGATGATCCTATTCTTAAGCTCGTATGGGCCACTTGATCATCTTTCTCACATGACTGCCTCAATGATACTTTACCCTCATATGAAGAAATCATAGAGGCCATGAATGGTTCTGATAGGCCATGGGATGATATGCACCATCACTCTTATTTCCTTCTAGAGCTTGCTAGAATCGAACAAGATGATTTTAGATCTACCTTGAGCAAGATACTTTGTCACGTTGTAGTTCCACTTGATACGCATGGTATTTATGCTGAAGGAAACATGGAGAGTATCTCTCGTATTCCTGGTAAGGTTGAAAATGTATATATCAATGCAGATTCGTTTCCAGAAGAAACTCTGATCTACACCGAACTCTTCAAAGAATTTTACGATGTATTCGCTTGGTCATATGAAGAGATGCCAAGAATCAACCCTTAATTTTTGAACATGAGATTAAAACCTACACGGATGATAAACCTGTTCGACAATGAATTAGAGTTGTCAATCCCAAGAAGGCCCCTACTATTAAGGAAGAGGTGGAGAAAATGCTTAATGTTGGCTTCATCTAACTAGTTCCCTTGACTGAATGGGTATCCAACCTTGTTCCTGTGAATAAGAAGCAAGGAACCATCCATGTATGAATGGATTTTAGAGACCTGAATAAGGCCCGTCCTAAAGAAAACTTCTTGACACCCTTCATTGATCAAATTCTTGATGAGTGTATGGGAAGCGTGGTTTTTTCTTTCATAGACGGATTTTCAGGATACAACCAAATTCAGATTAAACTCAGGGATCAACATAAGACAACATTTATTTTTCCTTGGGGTACATTTGCATACTGGAAAATGCCTTTCGGCCTTAAAAACACTGGAGAAACCTTCCAACAATCCATGACCATTGCATTTCATGATCTCAAGCATATATTCTAAGCTTACCTTGATGATCTCACTACTCATTCTCGCAAGAGAGTGGATCACTCTACCCACCTTCGACTAGTTTTTGAAAGATGTCTCTATTATCGCATCCATTTGAACCCTCATAAGTGCATCTTTTGCGTTAGTTCAGGTCGTATTCTAGGGTTCTTAGTCTCTGAGACTAGGATCATGGTGAATCCTTTAAAGGTTGAGGCAATACTTCAATTTCCTCCCCCATGCACCATTCATCAACTTCAAGGTTTACAGGGGAAAGCTAACTTTTTACGTAGGTTTATAGTAAATTATGCCAATATTACTAAGGGTTTCATGCATATCTTGAAGAAGTACACTCCTTTTATATGGGATGAGTGATCCTAGGAATACTTTGATTCTCTAAATAAAGCCTTGGTATCGACGCCTCTTCTAGCCTCCAGACTACAATAGAGATTACTTGCTTTATATCGTCGTGTCCGAAGGGATTATTTGTATGGTTTTAGTTCAAGAGGATGATGAGCTCCGTGAGCATGTTGTTTACTATATTATTCAAAACTTAGTCTGCCCTGAACTCGAGTATTCTCATGTTGAGAAGATAGCTTTGGCTTCCGTTCACACAATTCAATGATTACAACACTATATATTGCTTTTCAAAACTATTGTGGTTGTTGATGTTAATCCATTTCAATACGTCCTTACTAGGAGTATCATAGGGGGAAATATAATAAATGGATTTTCATCTTATAAGAGTTTGATCTCGATTTTTCTTCAGCAAAATCCAAGAAATCGTTAGTTTTTTCCGAATTATTATCAGACTTCCCTCAGTTAGATGAGGATGTTATTAATGTTGATTCATTTGCGGATGAAAACATTTTCCTTGTCTCGTCGTTATACCCCTAGTATGGAGATATTGTGATCTACCTTCAAACCTTGAAGTTCCCTCAACATATTTCGAGAGATGAATGACCATGTATACAATATCAAGATAAGAACTTATACCTTATCATCGATGACACTTTGTATCATTGAGGCATAGATAATATCTTGTGTCATTTCTTAACTCACGAAGAGGATGAGTCTTTCCTTAATGACTCTCACAGTGGGGCTTGTGGTGGTCATCTATCTGGGCTTGCAACAACCCAAAATATATTAAGAGACAATTGTTTTTGGCCATCTTTTCCTAAAGATTTTGTCGAAGCGTTCAAGAAGTGTCACCCCTGCTAGGTGTTCACTCAGAATATGCCCTCGCATCCAACCCCTCTTCACCCAGTCATTACCATTGGTCCCTCCACCAAGTGGGGGATATATTTTTTGGATTTCAACCCAAGTTCGGTTGGGGGGCATCAACATATTATCGTAGTCATAGACTACTTTACTAAGTGGTCTGAGACCATTCCTACAATTTAATCCAATGGTAAGACTACTGCATTTTTCCTGTTCAATCAAATTATAGTCAGGTTCAAAATACCGAGTGAGATTGTCACTAATCATGGCAGTCACTGTTAGAATGAAATGATGAAAGGATTAGCATCAAAACTAAGGTTTAAACATGGTCATTATTCCCCTTACTACCCCCAGGAAAATGGACAAGTGGAGGCCATGAACAAGTCTCTCAAGATGATTTTGCAGAAAACTGTCAGCCAGAGCAAATCTGACTGGCATATCATGCTTTACCATGTGCTTTGAGTATACCGAACCTCGGTTAAAACTTTCACCAGTTTTTCTCCTTTCTAGTTAGTACATGGTGTGGAGTCTATCCTACCTATTGAATGTGAAATCCCTTCTCTTATATTGGCAGTTAAGCTCCTACCTGACACTTTCAATCTTGAACAATGCCTTATACACCTAGAGAGCCTAGATGATTAGCGTCGAGATGCCTCGACGACTATTAAAGCGAATAAATGACATTTCAAGGTCCAATATGATAAATATGTTTTTCCTTGGCGGTATTCTAAGGGAGACTTGGTCCTCTTGTATGACCAAGAAAAAGAACCACTAAGGGAAGGCAATTTCAACCCCGTGTGGCACGGTCCTTATATCGCGCGACATGTGTTAGAAAAAGGAGCCTACGAATTAGAAGATTATGAAGGGAATATGTTGGTTGAGCTTAGAAATGGACCCTAGTTGAAAATATATTACGCTTGAGCGCCAATATTAGGTGGAAATCTTTGTATACTAATGTATTTTAGTGTATACATCTTCTCCCCTTTTCATCATCGGTTTTCTTATTGAGTTTTCCCTTGGTTGGAAGATGTCAACGAAGTCTTTGGTCTACTTAGGATTCGTAGATGGGGCTAGTCGTCATATACAGAACTTGGCTTCCGCCACTTGGGTTTTTTACTCACCTGAGGGTCAAATGGTGTCTTCAAGTGGTGTTTTCCTAGGGACATCAATGAATAATGTGGTCGAATATAGCGGAGTTATAGAGATTTTGTACGATTCCATTTCACATGGTATTTGTTATTTATAATTTATCCTAGACTCCAAGTTAGTAGTATGTTAGTTGAACAACAATTACCGTGTTCGAGACCCTAATCTAATCCGACGATTCCTACGAGTACGACTTTTGGAACGATATTTTGATTTTATTACTTATCATCACATACCTAGAAGTTCTGATTATGTATTTGATGCATGGGCTAATTATGTTTTAGATTGGAATTGGTCACATAACTAAAGAAAATAAAACACATTGACCAATGCACACATTGTAATATAAGTAAATCCGAAGACCAATGTTTTTTATATATCATCTATCCAAAAATATGGTGTTATAGTACAAAATTGGGGCTCACACCCTCAAAATACATATACATACGGTCGATCAATACAATAACCATGACATCTACGCCTGTGGTGTCAGATGTGTGTCATGATAGCATAGTACAGAATTTGTGGGATGCCAAAAGAGTTGCACCCAAGCATGGGGCTCACCTACCACATGTTGTTGCATCGCCTCCGAAAGATCCTCTACCTGAACCATCAGAATTCTTTGTGTCAAACGAGACAGGTTTCCCTGCACATTTTGAAGAGCTCTCTCTACGTCTCCTTCCGATGGATCATCCCCCCGGTGCCTTCTTCGATGTCATGGGATTCCATCTGGCCGTCATGGACCCACATATATGTAACATACATGTTTTAATTAGTACTTGACATCATCCCAAAATATTTTTGTTTTCTTCTACAAAAATACAAAAAAATGAAATATTCAAAAACTTTTTCATACCTATGTCTCTATAGGCAGAACTTGGTGGTAATGGAATGTATGAATCTCCTCTAAAGTCAATCCTTGCATATGGGTATTCATCCAGAGCTATT
The DNA here is from genome assembly GCA_000966675.3 of Picea glauca. NCBI lineage: Eukaryota > Viridiplantae > Streptophyta > Pinopsida > Pinales > Pinaceae > Picea > Picea glauca. The sequence continues at coordinate 237,483 of JZKD02S0140874.1, read as the reverse complement.
ACCTTCTGATGCCACTAGAAGAAAAGCTCATCGTTGTAGGGTGTTGGTACCCTACCACCTCTCAACCGCCTCATCACTTCGGTCCACTGTGCCATGGATGGATGGAAAAGTCCATGTAGAACAATCTCGACTCTAGATCCCAAGCCTAGAACCCGCTCGAATAAAAACCTACATAAGATAGACACAAACTCGAAGTTCCTCTTTCTACCTTGTATGCAGTCTGTTAGCTGGATCTTCATGTTGGCCAACAATGAGGTGCACCAGTCATAAACCATGGGTTGCAAGCACTCCACTGAGTAGAACATAAGTGTCCTTGATTCTTGATGCAATGAGGCCAACCTTGTGATCCATGTCAACACTAGGACATGATATTGAGACTCACTTTGTTGATCACTCTGATCAGGAGTTGGCTCCCTACCTTCTCGGTCCTTGCAATGCAATGGGTGGCTATTTAGTCCTCTACATTCATTCCACTCCCAGCTCCCTGGGATTTGAGGTTCACCACCTCACCTCGATGTGAAAATCCTGTGATAAAGTATATGTCCTCGAATTCAATCCTCAATGGTTTCCCATCATGGTTACAGGCCTCTATATCTGGATCCCAGTAGTTCACCAACATCTAGAGAAGCCTCACTTGATCCCTCATGCATGTTAGAGACCAAACTTTATATAGCCCACTTCTTATTAATTCCATTTGGTCCCCTAGATCTCCTTCCACTGCAACATCAATCTCTTCATGCTCTCTTTCTCTCCACTCCAACACCATCGTGCAAGTCTAAAATCAATTTTTGAGTTAGTACCATTCTAAAAATTCAATTCACGGACTTGTACGAGAGCTGCAGCTTACACAGTCGTGTATAGGGCTACATATACATGATCTGTTTCAATAACAATCACGTATAGGGTTGTGTATACATGACCCAATGATCTACAACCCGCGTACACCCTAATTTCCAATTTACACCTTCAAATACTCAAGAATTGAAGCCCCGATGAAAATTTTAAACCAATAGGAATGAAGAAAAGAGAAAGAAGACTTACTTGGTCCAAACGGTTGTCAATCCTGTCACTTGTAACTCCCACAATCTGCAGTTGAAACTCAGGGGAAATTTGGTCCAAAATGTACTATTTGGGTAAAAAATACAAATGATATGGTAAATTGGTTTTTTTTACTATTTATAGAAAAAAATTACCCACTTTACATAGTTTTTGTTAACATTCTGGCCTAGTGGAATAATAATGCAATGGATGGAGTTGGTTTTGGTGTTTTTATCCAGGGATTATTGCGGTTTCTAGCATCATGTCACCCGTTCATAACTTTGGCAGGTATTTTCGTTGACCAACATATAGGATAGGTCATTACTCTATTTTTTCCACTTGCATTATCCTATAGCTGCAATTCATATGCCTTAGGTATGAACCTGTTTATTAGCGACACATAACCTTCTTTCTTCAACTAGAAGTGTCATTATTGAATGGTAGAGACTTACCAAACATGGGTTCCCTAGTTATAACCTCTATTCCATTTGATGCCCATGCAGAGATTTTGTCCGTAGGACCAAGAGTCCATTATAGCTAATATATGAATTTGCGTTTGAACCTCATTTCTTACTCATAAGCATGTTGACCTATACCTATGGGACTCCCAACGAGTCTAGTTTAAGCTCTTTTATGACTCTCTCAAAAAGAGAAAAAGATTTCCAATTGAACTTGTCTCTTTCACACTCGTAAATTGTATTTGAAAGGATGTCTATTTTGTGTCATTTTAACCCTTTTTCAAACCTAGTAGACTAAATTTACTAAAAAGGACATTATGTGGAATTAAGTTGTAATTGCATCTCATTCTCTTACTTGCAGTATTGAGCCTATATTCAATTCTCACTTTCACATTATAATCCTACCACCTCAGCAGTTTGCATCATCAACCAAGAAGATCCTTGTTTATATCCTTTGTAGCTTAACACCCTATACCCCAAGAGGAAACATTCCCCCGAGTGTCCATATCCTGCATGCACCTCCTTTCATTGAGAATAGGTATGTTCCACCATTGGAACTAGCTACATACTCGTGACACTCGTTTCCTCTTTTGTATCATAGCATTCATTTGACTATGAAAAAAAATAAAAAAATACGGGCGAGAAAAGAAGATTATCTTATGTTGGCAGCAGTCGTGTCGCCTTTGAACATAGCAAAAAAATTTGAGTCCACTTGTCATCAAAATTTAGGGTTTAGCATGACCTTAGGAAGTTGAGCTCGTTACTCAAAGTTTACTCCCCCATCTGGTTACTCTTCCAGTCCCTATGGAGAGTTTGATTGGTGCTTTCCTACATCACAAAGTTTAATCATTAAGTTTATGCTACCATATTCATCCATATGTCTGATGCTCTTTCTCAAAGGATTTCCATCAACATGTGTCAGATATTTATCAAAAATATTGACTTTGCATGTCATCCATACCCTCAGTGTGTCTCATAGTTACAAGAAGTTGTAGTCCTACCGTGCACACTAGTCCTACTTTCCTTGTGGGTAGGTAACCTTGAACCCAACAATCGACATCTCCTCATTGGTCGTTGACTAGGGGGTTTCCCTTATGTTCGACAAAAATAAATATATTCTCACATTGGGATTTGTGTAGTGTCTTGGATTCCATTATCCTTATTGGTGGTTTCCTCACCTTTGTCGGCAATTTTCCTTATTGGTTTCTATTCAGAGGGTCTTTTTTGTGCACTGCTTGCATCTGGTGCATGTAAAATATGCACAGGGTCATTGGTTCATGAACATGTTCTTCATATGAGTTCCTCCAAATCATCAAGATCCTGCTTTGTACCTCATGATGAATGATGAGAGATGCCTTAATTCTCTCCTTTAAGCAGGTCTCCTTCCATCGAATTAAGCCCATCTATTCTAGAAACGAGACCTAGAGTCCTATGAGTACCTAGAGGCTTTCAATCATCAGTGACATTTTCTCTCTCCATCGACACTTGGGAATACATCAATGTCTCATGATCGATGGATTATTCAAGTGTTAGACCTCAACACATTTATTCACACTTGTAAGAATGTACTCGGTGCCTTGATACCTACTTTCATTATCGATAGGTTGTCTCACATTTGTTAACGATATACCTTAATGACTGGTAATCAAACAAAGTCTCATTGTGTTCGACCTCAACTCCTTTATTCACATGATGTAGACTTGCACCTTTGGCAGATTGTGTAGAATACTTGAAGACATCATTTCATATTCATAGATTTCCTAAGTTGTTTCTATCATTCACTGGACTAGTACCTATATGACTTCAGTGATCATGGGAGATTAGATTGTACTTCATTGTATACAGACATCTTCATATTGATTTTGAACTGGTTTTCACTGGGCCTTGTTCATGACTATGACATCCTATGGCATGTATCTACTTTTGTATTTCCTATTCATGGCCATGAACAACTGTTTGGTATATTTCCACATGGATTTGCAGTGTAATTCAAATTGGCAGCCATGTGAGTAAAGTCATTATGGATTGTAATATTCTTATGAGCAACTAGCTCATCTAGCTAGGTCTCCATTTACTCCACTTCTAGGAATTATAATATATTTCGGCCATCACAGATAGTCCTCTGACATCACACATTAAGGGGCATCTGTTATAGCAATATTTTCGTCACCCTATGAAAACTTGCTTAGAAGGCCTTCTCCATTTCCCTATGCAGACTTGATGTCCCCTTTTGCAGTTCCCAGAGATAAAAAAACTATTTTTCCACATATAGACGCCCTAACAACTATATAACATGCATAGATGCAGGTTGCACCATTACAACCCACGTACATCGAGTTTTGTGCTCAAAATTAAAAAATGGTGTTGGGTTTCCATGTCACTTCATGAGATCCATGATCCTTGACCTTCCATATACTGGAAACTTTCTAACTCAGCCCTTCAGTTCCATTTGAAGGCTATAAATGGGCCATATACAAGCTATGGAGAAGAGGAGAAGAATTCAACTTTGAGAGAAAAGTTACTCTGGAGAAATTATTCACTTCATATTGAGTCTGGATCCCTTTGTCCTTTTAACTATGATCACATTGTTCATCCCCCGAGATTTTCCCTATTTGATTGAGAACCTTATTGTCTGTCTTATATGAACTTGCCTTTGGTGGAGGATTGAAGTGGTGGAGGCCTAGCTAGAAGGGACTTAGTTTCTCAGTTTCAAATGTGTCGACATGAAAGTTTTTCATTCATACACTTTTGTTGCTTACATTTTAATAGAAATACTCTATTCTCATCCAATTAATGTCTTGCAAATATTTGAATTGTTATTCCATGGGCATATTTGTTATGAATATTTATGGATTATGATATTGTATGTGCTAACTTTATATATTATCACCATATGCTTGCATATCTTGGTTGTTGAGGAAAAGTTGCAGATGTATTTCTTTGAGTCAAGTGCTCAACGGTGGACTTCATCGAACGTCTGGACGAGGTAGGGTCTTTATCTTTTCTTGTTAGCATATTTGTTTATATAGCATACTTGAGATTAGAGTTGATTTCTGCAATCATTTTTTTCTGTTGTAGTTTACCCCATGCCATAGAGTGATTTTCCTCATAACACCAGCAAGCTAAGAAGAAAGTCTGAGTGTGAATTTAATCACCAGTGATGTAAGAAAATGTTTTGGGACGAATTTTTGTGACCCACGATGCAAAAAAATCATATGGAAGTCGGTTTAGCATTCGCCGATGGATTAAAATGTTTTGGGGCGAATTTGATAGTTGACGAATGGGGAAAAACATGTATATGGTCTGTGGGAAGCTAATATTAAGCACTTCGACAATCCCAAACTTTGATATATATGTCATATATGCTTTGTGGGAAAAGGAAAATTCCCAACAAAGTAAAATATGTGCCCGACGTCTCTAAAAACAAAATTAGAAACCCCCAAATGAATAACAACAATTATGGAAGGAGGGTCGTCGGTTTCCAACCCAGAATCAATGCATGACTATGGTTAAAGAGTTGTTAAGTTGGCTTACGAACCCATAACGACCATATTCCTATAAAATGAACTCAAGTCCAAATTGTTAAGAAATTCCATTGGATAAATAAAACACATACAACCACTAAGTTATAGTTCACACATTAACCATACATGAACAATGAAACCAAAAACCATCATCACACATAAACTCAAAATTTACTCTGGAAACCCAAATGAGAAATCCAACATTCTTTTGGCTTCGACTAGGATGTTTATTGTTCAGCTACGGGAAAATTACAGGCTCTATGGTTCGTCTCTATGATCCTCAGTGACATCTGGGTAGATTATTTAAATCATTCACAGCCACATCATATAGAATGTTGAGTCGAGTGGTAGGATAACTAGAAGGTCAATCATCCCCAATGCTTCAACTTCTCTCAAGACCGTTTATCCTTCATTTCTTTGTTTGTTTTATCTTTTCTCCCACATGGAAAATGTTTTATGAATATCTCATTATTTATTTTATACAATAATTTATTCCCAAATTTACATACATTATATACAAAATTGGACATCAATCATGATGGCATGGGGCCCCTTCATGCCAACAAGTCGATTTCATTTTTCCATAGAATTAAAAATTTCCTTTTCTAATCATCTTAGAGTCCTGTGTTGATATCCAATTGTTCTTGTCGGATACGATTCAGATAAAAATAGATCAAAATTTTTAAACAATGACATTCACATAGAGTTATCTCAAATGAAACCACTTTTATACGACATCATAAGTGGAATCAATACTGAAGTTTTTTTGCACAATATATTTCATTGTTAGAGATCAAGCTCATGTCATGGGACACATTGTGACTTTATGTTTCATTTCTTGATGTGATGTTGGGGTAGGAAATCAGATGGTACAAATACATAGGCTGATGTGTATATATATATATATATATATATATATATATATATATATATATATATATATATATATATATATATATATATATCTTACCAACCACTAGAAGTTCCAATGCATGTTGCAACCCTATATATTGTTGCTCTAATATTATTCATGTGTGGATAAGAATCTAATTAAATATTTGGTATTTGATGTGACAAATTAGATTGTTGCCCTTCTTGATCTATTGGGAAGTTTTCATAATCTTGGAATGCTTGAAAAGGTCCCCTACATGTTTTGATAAATAATGTGGGAATTTTCTCTACTGGAGCACATGTTATATCAGTTTCAAATCCAATTTCTTTTCTAGGTGACCTAGACACATGTTGCAAGTTAGTTGTCCCCTGATAACCATAACATTGACATACATAATGAGGAAGGTGAGTCCCATTATGTTTTTATTAAACTAAAATATCCAAACTTGTATTCTATGCAGTGGGAGTAATTATTGTATATGGAAAGCAGAATGGCATAACTATAATTTAAATGCTATGTTCCTAGGTTTAGGGTATAATATGTGGAAATTATGATGTGAAATCACAAGGGGAATTATGCTCACTTCCTTTCTATAATTTGTTATATCTTTCTTAGTTTTTGTTAATTTGTGAATAACTTGAATAGGGTTGGAAAATTAGTAATATGATGGCGAGAAGCCTCAAACCAAGTGACAAGTATAAAAGCTACAGTTGATGTGTGTCTATCTTGGAATATTTTTAGAGAATATTGAAAATATACAAGGTGAATCCATGTCGGTTTTTGAGATAGAAATAGATTTTGGATTGATCATTTGGTCAACATTGCTTCGAGGATATCACATATTGAAGAGGGGAAGAAAAGAGCTTGAATAATTGATTTTTTTGTAAGATTAGTATTGTCTGCTATTATGATGCATGAGCTAGAAGTCCATAGATAGTGTATGTTGCTAGTATTTGTGTTTGAATGGTTTTCACATTTCCAGTTAGGCTAACAAACCTTATATTAATCTCTGAGTAAGATATTTGTGATCAGGATTAGCACAAGTACCTTCTTGCATAACATTGTAATGATGTAAGTTGAGAAGATAAAAAGTGGAAACATGATGTTCTCGAAGTTCTAGTAGTTGAAGGTATTTATAGATATTTTATAGAATTGAGTGGATTTATAACAAGAGACAAATTATCTTTCAGACTGGAGTATGGTTGTGTGTGCTCAAGATTTATCATCATATTATATATCTTTATACATATGGATGAGTTGGTGTTTCTTCTTAGGAATTCTTCTTTCTATCATTTCTTGTGATATACATGTTGGATATATCCTAAGCTCATGTTATGATAATTAGATGCTGAGAGTTGAGAATGTTGGTTGAGCATGCTTAAATGCTTGAAGCCAACTATATCTTATATTTTTATATCCATTGGAATGCTACACTATTTTCATTTTGTTTAGGGAATTACATATGGAATTCATCAATATATTATGCACTTGCACATTTGGAAGAGAATGACTTGTGATATCCTCGAATTATTCAAAAAATAAATCTTTTCAAAAACTTTATTCAAAAATAAATTTCCATTTATGGAAATTCAACTTTAGATTTGTGGAAGTATGTAATTACTATTTTTATGATTGTTGGACAAAGGTTTGACTTGCCAACTGTCCTCTTTTGATGGACACATGTATGAGACAAATTTTTTAATAAATTTAATGCTGGAAGACAAATGGAACAACTAGGTTAAAAATAGTTGACTATGACTCCATGAGTGGGGAACATGTTTGAGTTAACTCATAGCTGATTTTTACAAGTGTCATAAGTTGAGTTATTTCACTAGCAGTCCCTAAAAATCAAGGATTTGTAAAGCTATGAATTTCCCAAGGAGGGAAAAGGAATGGAAAGACCTAGGAATGATATAAATACAACATATGTGGGAGGTAGGACATTGCTTAGTATGTTGGGGAAATAACTATTTTGTTGTTATGAGCACATCTGGTGTTAGGAAAACATTTTTATGAATTGTTCAAGGTAACAATGGCTAAGGAGTGATACTTGATTTTCCCTTATGGATTCATGTTCAGGCTAGGGGTTGATCAGGACAAGTGATCGTGGCTTTCCTATTTCTACGGTTGGGAGGAACGTGGTTGTTCCATTTGTTTTCCCAACATCATTGTTCAGATATGTAACTCAACTATGAACTTTCATTTCAGTATTATATGGTTGATGTTATATGGCTAATGTTTTATTTATATGTGTATATATATATAAATATATATAAGTGTGCCTCATAGCCATGAAATATTTGTGGGATTCCATTGTTTAAATATACATGTTAGTATTGCTTTTCTGAAGTATTATATGTTTAATGTGTATGTATATAGATAGTAATATGTATGGGTACGCCTCTTGGCCTTAGTAGATTCATTGATTTTTTCTCCTTCTTAATTACAAACTACTACAGAAAAGAAACAAGTGAAAACAAAAATGTATAGAAGCTCATACGATCATACTGAGTATAGATAGAAAATAATTAAAAAATCCCATAAATATATTCATTTTATTTTAACGAAGAGAGATTCATCTGCTACAGTAAATCCTAGAGTGTTATGAAAAAGAATATAATTATATAGTTGATAGGTTGTTGACCAAGCATATTAATACAATTGGGGTTGTATATACCCATGAACTCTATAGCTAGTTTAAACAAAATTTAAAGAGTTTATACCAAATTGTTTGTAACAGAAGAGAGAGAGCGCATGGACTGGTGGAAGGAAGCCATGGAACCTGAGTACCTTTTGATTGTAGGATGCCTCATTTCTTAAAGTCAAACTGATGTTTTTAACCTGCAAAGGAGCAAGACGAAAGTGTTAATATCAATACTAGATCTCAATTAATTAAAAGGATAAGATAATAAAATAAGTTGAAGGAATAAATTATCTTGGGTCTGTATTGAATTGTGGTTATATTCTTATTCCCTCACGAAGAAAGAGATACGCGACTCGAGAAGAGGAGAGGGCTCGTAGCAGTCTAATGGGTTCTCTCACAAGAAAAGGGACCCATCATCAAAAATATATCTATGTGAAAAATCACTTATGAATTTAAGAGAGAAAAACATATATTAGCAGAGTTCCATTGTCTTGTACACATTCTATAAATTATTTAAAATACAGAGATCAACCATGAAAGGGAATTACATAATGTAATCATAAAAAAAGAAGCAGTGCAGTGAAAACTTTTACAGAGAGGCAGTTACAACAAGTATATATTTCATTACAGAGGCCAAATGACGGAGGATATTTACCGAGACGAATTATAAAGCTAATTACAGAGATAGCAAGAGTTTTGTTAAATGAGCCAAAGTTACCAATATTATTCCTCATAGTACCCCGACGAAATTCTAAATTGAGGAAATTAAAAGGAGTAATTATAGAGACTAATACTGAGTCTAATAATCAAGAAAAAATTATAGAGTCTAATCACAATGAATATTACAGAGAAGTAATTCCAGTAAAAAATAAACAACCGAGAAGTAATTACAGAGACACAAAAGGTAGAAGTCTTTATACATGGTTTTCCCTGAGAATAATCTAGTTTATTTTCGTTAAAACATGTCAATGCCAAAAACACACAAACCTTTGCAAACCCCTTTCCTTGTACACACAACAGGGGGTTTATTTGAATGATGGAATGCGGGTTTAGGGTTCATCGAAGAAAATAACGAGTTGACCCATTTAATAAAAATTACATGGTATTCAACTTAAGTTCCATCTTATGGAAAAAAAAAAACATTTATGCGAAGAATTCCTAAATATGCAAACGAAACTCTATTTTTTTAGAGAAAACAAATTATTAGGGAAAGAAACTGCAGAGATAGCATTTAACCTTTAACAGAGACATATTTATAATATTACAAAGATGAAACTCTAAATTGGGGAAGTTAAATACCCGATGAATAACTTCAGAGAACCGCAATAACATTTTTTTTTAAAAAGAAAAGCAATGTTTTCAACACTTCTGTACAAAATAGACAGAGTTCAAATATAAGACAGCTATGTAAAAATTATGAAGGTTATAGCGTAATGGTAAATACAATAAGTGTCAAGGGTTATGGTCGAGTCCTGGAAATAACAAGAGAATACCATAACTCTATTCAACAAACGAATAAATTCATCATTAAGTGAATTCAGGCTTGGTCTTCTCTATGGGAAAGAAGATATTGTGTGAAAAGACTCAAGGGCAAAGGAACCCATACACAGGGTCTCCTTCCCATACTCAGAACCTTTCGTTCCTTAGCTCACAAAGTTTTGAATACCCTGATTTAAGTTCAAACCGACAGCGGGAATACTTCAAGGGGTCAGTTATGCATCAATAACATACAGTGGAACCCTGGCCAGGGGTTTTGAACTGGAATTGACTCAGAAGGACATGGGATGGATAGATTTAAATCTTGAATAGAGAAAACATTGCACTAGAAAATGTGATTTAAAACCCAACAGAGAAACACATTTTACTAGAAACACTCTTCAAACAAATTGCATAGCACATAGAACTCTTACATGTTCATACGAAACCCCGTCAGCGCGTTGCTACCTCCATCCACACCTAGGGCCGAGCGCCATTAGAGAAACCCAGTCACAAGGAGTAGAACAGTGAGGAAAATAATGCAAACGACACCAAAATGGTCGACTACGAGGAGCGTAATGGCACCTCGAGCCCTTCGTCCATGGGTAAGAGTGATAGAGTATGCCCCCTCCCCACTGCCATGTGAAATCGGTGGAGTGGAGAACCCACATTGGATAGTTTCCTGGAGTGTTAGAACTCAGGGTACTGGGTAGGTTTTACTTCATTAAAAGAACTTGATATACCTTAAATGTCGACATGCCTTAACGTCCGAGGTACAAGAATGACTTGGCATCCACCTTATTACATTAAAGAGCTACTTTAACCCTGTGATTGTATGTGGGTAACATAGTTTGGATGAACAAAGGGATTAACACATGTGTATAGTTTTTAACATAGTTATTTAGTGGGTTCATCGTATGACTGATGTTGGTAGTATATTTTTGTTACAATAGTAAGGTTAACATAGGCATGATTTTTAACCCTAGCACATTTATACCATGAACTTTGATAAATCTTCTATAAGTATGCCTCCATGTGTTAGATTCTAATTACAAATTAATGGGGAGAACCTTTATTCTTACAGTTAAGAATATATAAACGATATGTGAGTATGTCGACAGGTTTAGGTATTATTTTCTCCTAGCTTATAACAATAAGTATGATTTGGGTTTTTAATTCCTCCTAGATTAGGATGAAAACTACCAGTGGAGGAAACAACTTATATGCTTAAAAAAGTAGTATAACTTTTATAAGGAGATATCTTCATGGGTTGAATAATAATCTGTTCTCATGAATAGTTTTATTTGAAAATAGACTATAGTTTTCCCCATCAAATTTTTTTTATTTAGCAAAATTTGGGGTACATTACATGACTTATGGTATTTTTTAGCTCCATAATATGTAATATTTTGCATAGAAGGACATTTGGGAGAACATAACGTGATTGTTTCATTTTCCATTAAAGAAGTTGGCTAACTCAGATAGTGATGGATTGATTATAGGTGTGGAATGTGAATAAGAATTCCTCATTTATGACTTTGGTTCCCTACCACCTAGAATGTGTGTTATATCCTACAATATTTGAGATGAAAGTATTTGTACCTGTGTCTCGTAAGAAATCTTGGGGGGGGTGTTTGTAGTGGATGCCTACAACTAGGAGGAAACCACTACTACAAAGCCAGTGAATAGGGACATACATTCATGGAAGATAAGTATAGATGTGTTTTATAAATTCTTCTCTCTATGTTTTCTTAATATGTTTTCATACTAAAAAATACTCCCGAATGAGGAAAATTTATTGGGTTGTGTGATTTGTTTCTACTTGTAAATTTCATGAACTATACCTTGTTGGAGTATAACTACACATTATGATGGTGCAGAACTTTTTAAGTGAGCTGTTGAGATTTTTGGGTAGGAGATGTAGTAGAAATTTATTATGAATTAAATGCTCACATGCTCAAGGAAATATGAAATGGATTAAATGGGAAACCTAGGATCTAATAGGGTGACTATACAGATTCCATAATATTCCAACCTTCTTGTTAAAAGAAGAGGAAATGATAATCAAGAAACAATTGGTATCAATATGATCACAGAGCACTCATCGTACTAATTATCCTTTGTTGAGTTAGCTTGCGATGAAAAACTTAACCAAGTAAATCCATGCCCTAGATGGATAATTTGATGATAATTCTTGCATTATATGTGATACATGGTATTCCTAATATTGCAAGATAGGGGCTTGATTGTTTTGATGAATCATGATAAGAGTTTCCATGATTTTTTATTACTTATGTGTTGAAAATTATGTTCATAAGGTTATCTTAAGAGAATTAAGGATGAAGGGTTATGTCCTTGATAAATATGTATTGAGGTTATATTCCTCATGATAGTGTCCTTGATGTGATGACATAATGGAAATATTTTATGGTGACATGCATGAACATGTGGTGATAATGATGTGGTATTATAATGATGACATGCATGTTTTATTTAAGATGTTGATATAATGACTAATGCAATGATTGCATGTTGTGAGGTGGTGATTGCCAGGTTATCCACCAATGGGATGAGAGGGCCAATTTATTTGATGATCTCGTGGGATCGCATAACCATGAAGGAGAATATTACAAGTAACATATTATGGGATGGGGACAACTCAATATACTACTTATTCGAATAACTCTTATGCAATGTTGGAGTTGTGATACCTAATTCCTAAAGAATGGTTGGAACATTGTTCGTTGATGGTGTTGTGGGATTGGACTTTGATTCCTAGGGATATACCCGGTTGTTGTGGAGGGAGTTTAGGTTATCCTTTCGATATTCCTAGTGTATGTGAGTACCAATCTAGATGTTTGCATGGGTAAATGAGGTCTCAAGCCTTGGGGCTCCAAATAGACCAGTAGGCTTTAAGCCTAGTTTCAAAAGTCGAGAAGGAAAACTAGAGAGTACTTGCACTTCCCTGGTGTTGTGATGTGTACTTTCAATGCCTATTGTAGTAATTTTGGTAGATTTATATTATTCCAACAAAGGGTGTTGTGGGGGATATGGTGAACTAATTAAAAGCCTATAAGTAACTTAATCAAAACTAACTTTGGGGAAAATCTCCTTGAAGGAGAGGTGTATGCCATGCCCCATATTATTATTTAATATAATAATAATAATAAAGGAATATAACAATTATCATAAAATTGATTAATTTGTTGTTGGTATTGATGAAGATGAAATGGAGCTTTCGACAATGGCGGGTTAGGGTTAGGTATTTTTTGACAGGGTTGGGTTTTTTTTTGAGCTTTGGTTAAGGGTGTTAGCGGGTTGATATAGGGGTGGATGGTCAAGGATATGCTTTGATATGGAAATGACAGAGGAGGGGGGTGACCCCATCAACTCTGATGGTGTCGGGATATTAGCATCATTTTTTATGGGTTCAAAGGGCTGTAAAGTCCTGGACGTATGGAAGGTGACAGGTGGGGTATGGGGTTTACTTGCGAACGAGATTCCCAGGTTGGTGGTCAGTGCGTCGGGGTTGTCCTTGTGTGAGGAAGTAGTGGGTTCGGGAGCTATCCCGTCAGGGGTGACAGGATCATAGTTTACCTCGGTGGGTGAGATGCCCTTTTTCGGAGGCCTAGGGTTTTCCGAGGATTGGGAAGGAGAATACGCGTGCTTCTCTGAGCCAGTGGGGGGTATTGCAGGGGATTTGGGGAATGATGTGGGGGTGATAAACTTAGGGATTTGTGTCCTGATTTAGGGTATCCTGGAGGAGGAATTTTTATGTGGGCCTGGAATGGCTTCGGAGGGTTTTAGTTCTCCTTTGGCGTACTCACCGTTCGAACTTCTGGTAGACGTTTCTCTGGGTGGTGACAGGGGAGTTGGGGAAAAATCAAGAGGGGATGTTGTTGTGGGTAATGTAGGTAAGGTTCTTGAGAAGAGAGGGGAAAATCCATCAAGGTACACTCAGTGGTCGGAGAGGCCGCTAAAGGGTCTAAAAGGTGTAGAGGGACGTCTCACTTCATCCTCAAAACCCATCCGGTGTGCTCGCGATAGGACTTGCGCTAAAGGAATTGTGTTCAGGGTGGATATTGACATGGAAAGAGTGGTGGATTTCTCAAAATGGGAGGTGGTTGGTCGGGTTAGGGGAAAGAAGTTGGGCATGGCCTTTCCGAAGGATTGGATAACCAAGAACTGGTTATCGTATATTGCTAATATGCCACGCATTCACTTACTAATGCGGGGATGGTTTGCTTTCATTTTTTCATCCACAAAGGATGTTAATTGGGTGTTACTAAAGGTTTAGAGCATGGCAGGTACACCCATTATCCTTAAGCGATGGACCCCTTATTTTGATGCAAAGAAGGAAAGGATTGAAGAAGAACCAATTTGGGTCAGGCTCTCGGGTCTTCCAATGCAGTTCTAGAATCCTCAACACTTTGTTGTCATTGGAAATATGTTGGGGAGTTATTTAGATGTGTATATGTCCTTTCAAGAAACTGGGTTTATGTCAATGGCTCAGATTTTGGTCAGGCTAAATTTGCGCCTGGGATTACTACAGGAGATAACGATTGAGTCAGCGACCGGAACGTTTGTCCATATTCTGGATTATGAAGGGATTCCTTTTTGCTGGCACATATGTCATGTTTATGGTCATGGGGTTTCCAATTGTCCCTTTCCCTTCAAAGGGAACAGACGTAAAACCAAAGGCTCGGTTTCACCTTCCTCTCCCTCGAGGAAGTCTTTGGAGGAGAAGCTAGTCGCTGGAGAGAATAAGGGGGGTTTGAAGACACCTTCTGCAGACAAAGATACAAGGGGATTTCTCCCAGGTAACTTGGGTAACTTGGGAAGCAAAATAGTATCGAGTATTTTTTTTGGGCCAAAACATATTCCATCTTTGGTGGACAATATACGCCAAGAGCAGGACTTCTCAGGTAAGTATTTACTGGGTGTCTCTCTGTTTTCATCTTTTCCTTTTACAAATGTGGGGTTTGATGGTGTGGTTCAGAATGGTGTGGGTACTCTCTTTTCGAGTGGTGGGAAGGGTATGTTTGTGGCTTGTTTGGTCTCTCTTTCTTTCCCTTTTTCCTCCAGTGATTTGGATTTTTCTCCCCCTTTGGTCACACCTTCATTGAACTTTGGGAGGGTGGGGGGCACTACGTCTCTTAAGGATTTGGATTTGACTTATCAGTTTTCCTTGCAAGAGGTCAGTGTCATGGAACTTGGTTCTGGAATCCCCTCTTGCACTACGTCCCATATCCCTTGGCTGAGGTTCTCACTACCTCTCTCTCCTCCATTTTTTCCACCCCCTCTACTTCTACAGACTCCTCTTCGGAAGAATGTAAGGTTCGTTATCACCTTAGGAGTAGGTTGGTTGTCAAGGGGGAACTACAGGAAGCTGATGCCTAGTTTTTGGATGGACACAGGCTGGGATCCTTTCCTCGGACTATTTATGTGGGTAAAGGAAGGGGATGAAAATCACATCTACTCTTGGCACAAGATCGGGCCAGGATTGATTTGGAAATAGGGAGGCAATATTCTATTGTTTGGGCGCTTAGAGAAAAGAAACCCCATGAGGTAGATACCTCATGAGGGTCTTGTCTTTCAACTGTCGGGGGTTGGCGAACCTGTCAAAAACATCATCTTTACGAAGGCTAGGAGAGATGAATTCACCGAATGTCATTTTGTTACAAGAAACGTTAGGGGATAGTGATCCAGTGTTAAAAGTTCTTGAGTCCTTGTTTCCAGGATGGATGTTTGCAAAAGTGGATGCTAGGGGTCATTCATGGGGTCTAGCTACTGGGTGGAAAAATAATAATTGTAACTTGGAAAGTGTTTGGGGGTTTTCTTCAGGAATTGGTATGTCATTTTTCTCTTCTTCCCTGGGGCGTAGTGGGACAATTATCAATGTATATGGGCCTTATCAAGATCTTCAACGATACTGGAACTATTTAGATGATTGTGCGTGGATCAAGGGTAAGGATATTATTCTTGGAGGATATCTTAAATTCTCTTTAGGGACCTTAGAGGTGTGGGGTCATCGGGCTGCCTCAGACTCCTTAACCAACTTCTTTCTTAATTTTATGGACCAGGCGGGGTTGGTGGATGTTGAACCTCAAAAACTAACCCCCACTTGTTGTAATAGAAGGGTTGGGGATGATCGAGTGGCTAAGGGTCTGGATAGATTTATATTGGCAGAGGAATTCCTGGATTCTTTTGATTTGGTTCGACAGTGGGTATCTTATGGTGGGGAATCTGACTATTTTCCGATTATGTTAGAACTAAGGGATAGAAGGAGGGTGTCGAGCCCTTTTAAATTATTTGAGGGATAGATATCAAGCCCCTCTTATCAATATTTAGTGAGGGGGTTTTGGTATCCAATCATGGATGGGAATCAGGTGTTTGCGGCAGTCCAGTTTGTGGGGAACCTCAAAAGGTTGAAACAAGTGAATATGAGTTGGATAAGGAGAAAAAGCTCAAGGATGATCAAGAGTTGAGAGACATTGAAACAACACTGTCAAATATTCAAGGTGGGGTAGGGAAAGGGTTTACTAGCCTCGATGCCAAAGAATTACTTTGTGGTTTGGAGAAAATACGGAGGGTTTTACTGGAAGAAAAAGAAGCTTTGTGGAGAGTAAAGAGTCGTGCAATACGACTCTCATGTGGTGATGAGAACACTAAGTTTTTTCAAGATTTTTCCAAAGGTAGGAAAATGGCTAACATTATTTGGGGTCTAAGGGATCGGGTTGGGGAGGAGGTATCTTCTTTTGAAGGCATGGCCAAGTTGGGTATTGAACATTTCAATGAGTTATTTAAAGCGTGGGATGGTATGACTATTGTAGAAATTGTACAGGTGGCTCGATTATTTCCTCTGTTTGTAGAGGAGGATGAAATTGGGCCCTTAATGGCATCAGTAACTGAAAAATAACTACTGGAAGTTCTTCACTATTTTCAAAAAGGGAAAAGTCTCAGGCCTGACGGATGGCCTATTGAATTTTATTTGGGTGTCTTCGATATAATTGGACCTGATGTTCTAAAGGTGGTCGAGGAATCAAGGTTGAATGATCGCATTCATAATCCTATAAACTCTACCTTCATAGTGCTCATTCCAAAGACATATAATCTCTCCTCTTTTGAAGATTTTCAGCCTATTTCGTTATGCAATTGTCTGTACAAGATTATCTCAAAGGTAATCAGTAGCAGGTTGAAGAAGATTTTTTCCAAACACATATCCTATGAACAGTTTAGGTTTTTGAAATGAAGGAAGATCCATGAGGCCATTGGTGTAGCTCAAGAAGGACTTCATAATATAAAAACTTGGAAGCTCATGGGAGCTATGGTAAAAAATGACTTATCCAAAGCATATGACCGGCTAAACTGGCTGTATTTAAGAATGCTTATGATATATCTGGGGTTTGGCTTGGATTTTACCAATTGGGTGATGGGTTGTATGAATTCAATTTATTTCTCCATACTCATAAATGGTTCAACCTCTTCTTTTTTCCAAATAGAAAGAGGAGTGCATCAAGGTTGTCCTCTGTCACCTTTACTTTTCCTCATAGTAGCAGAAGGGTTCAGTCATTTTCTGGCGGGGGGGAAATTGTTGGGAGATTCACAGGTATAAAAATTTCCAATGGGTTGTACATCACACATTTACTCTTTGTTGACGATATCCTAATTTTTTTTGATGGTATGAAGCAAGAATCTGACATTTTAATTGAGGGTCTCACCCTATTCAAAAAAGAAACGGGTATGCGGGTTAATGAACATAAATCTAGTCTACTCTTTTCTCTGGTCGAGGCAAAATTTATTCAACATTTATTGTCTTAGCTCCCTTACCAGATGTAG
This sequence comes from Picea glauca, assembly GCA_000966675.3. Classification (NCBI taxonomy): domain Eukaryota; kingdom Viridiplantae; phylum Streptophyta; class Pinopsida; order Pinales; family Pinaceae; genus Picea; species Picea glauca. Next base: position 219,612 of record JZKD02S0140874.1, on the reverse strand, counting down.
GGGATGGATTAGGGGATGAATTATCTTGGTTTTCTCTTAAAACCCAATGATTATCGGAAGACTGACTAGTTGTGGATTTTGGCTAAATTGGAAAAAAGAATAAAGGTTTGGAGATATAAATGATTGTCTAAGGTTGGGAGACTAGTATTGATCAAGTCGGTACTAGAGGAAGTCCCAGTTTATTGGATGTCCCTCTCTTGGATTCCAAAGGGTATTCTAGAAAAATCTAGAAAAATGTATTTCTCTTATCTGTGGAGGGGAAAGAAGGAGAATCGGGTGATGCCATGGGTTCATTGGGAGAGAATTTCAAAACCAAAGGCTCTTGGGGGTTGGGGATTAAAGAATATATTCTTGTTTTCTAAAGTATTAGCAGCAAAATGTGTGTGGAGATTGATTACCACAAAAAATTATGGACCAAAGTAGTCATCTAGAAATATGTGGCTCCACTCTCTTTATTGGAATGGCTCAGGCATCCAGGACTAAGGGATACATGGGTCTCTGTTATGTGGAAGGAAGTTCTTAAAGATTTTTAAGTGGTTGGGAATGGTTTAGCCTTGCGAGTTGGGTCTAGAAACTTGTTCAGGATTGGTCGCGACCCCTGGGCATGTAGTTTTAGAGAGCACATACTCCCTGAAGAATTATGCTCAATTTTGGATCAAGGGGGGTATTTCTACCTGGCACAGGTAGGGGAACCTATCACCATAAATATATGGCACCAAGGTTGGAGAGACGAGAGAACTTTGAGTTTAGAAGGGGCTGACTTATTATTTTGGGACATGTATATCAGTGCTCTCAGGAGAGAAAATATCCGTCTGTCCGATCAAGATGATGAACTCCTTTAGGATGGCGATCCAGGAGGGGTATATACGCCAAAATCTGGTTATGTACAATTGAGTACTGAACATTTACAAAAAGATGTTAAGTGGTGGTGGAGAAAACTCTGGAAACAAAGGCGCCCAGTTAAAGGGAAAATTCCAATTTGGTCTATTCTGGAGAATAAAATTACAATGTGGGAAAATCTACAGAAGAGATAATTCAATGGTCTGAGTTGGTGTTCACTATATAAAGAACAGGAGGAGACTGCTAATCATATTTGTATGCAATGTTCTTTTACCATTTCAGTTTGGGTAGATGTAAACAGTATGACCAATTTCATTGGTGGCTAGCAAGGGGTATCCTTTGAGGTGGCCTTGAAGAATTGTCTCTCGTCGAGGACTCCGCGGGAAATCAAGGCTTTCCCTTTCATTGTTGCATGGGGGATTTAGATAGCTCGGAACTCCTCACTTTTTTAGGATGAGATCTAGTCGCCCCTTCGTGTGGATATCAATTGCGTTGGAATCCTTGCACACTTAAATCCTATGGTTAGGGTGGTTCTTGGAAATTCTTGAGGAGTTTTGGGGGAACATATAGACAGGGAGAGGTCGTGGGCCTATTTTTATGGGGCGACTTCGGGAGACCAATTAATTTGTGGGGGGGATGGTTGTTTATACTTATATTTACATCATTTTTTTCTACTCAGGGATGGGTTGGGAGCTGGTACAAACAATTTCTCTGAGATTATGGCTTTAAAACTGTTACTTTTATTTGTTGTGGAAAAAAGATGCAAAACTTTACAGGTTTTGGGGGATTCTTTATTAATCATCAATTGGGTGAACAGGGTTCAAATTTGTCATATTTCTCGTCTTATTCCAATACTTGAGGAATTTATGAGGATTAGCACTGCTTTTGACACTATATATATATCTCACATCTGCTGGGAACGAAACAAAATGGATGATAGGATTTCCAAAGAAGCCTCGCAGTTAGATTTTGGCAACTAGCATATAACATAACATTCAGCAGGGAACAGTTAGATTTTGGCAGCTAGCTTCATCTCTTCTTGGAACTCTTAGCAAGAAAATGGAGTTTACCTGTATATGCATAATTGTAAATCGTTACATAAGAATCATGTTTTGTTTTTTGTATATGGGTTGTGAGAAAACTTTGACTTGGTATGTGAAAAGTGGGAAAGGAGGGTATTTGGCGTTATGTCAAAACTGTTATTTTTGTTGAAACTTTCAGTAATGGAAGTGACTCCATTAATATAATATATATTTGGCTATTTCTTCATAGTCAATATATATCTACGAATGTAATTTTGTACCAATTTAATGAAATAAGAATTTTTTCTGTGGAAAAAAAAAACAGTTATCCTAAAATGAACATAATAAGTACTTATATGAATAAATAATAATAAAGGAGTATATAATAAATATCCTAGAGGGGATCATAATAAATAAATATTATGGATATTTGGGGTAATTAAAGAAAATAATAAAATAATTAATGACAATCTATGGAAAAAACCCTAAAATATGTAATAAAGAATTCAAGCATATCCTAGGGATTGATTTCTTGGATTCTATGTGAGGAGGGGAAAGAAGGAGAAAACATCTCTCTTTTGGATAAGCTATGGAGAGGAGAAGGCTAAGGAATCATTGGCATAGTATTAAATTGAGGGCTCGAGGATGGCCTACTACTAAATATTTAAGTAGTATCAAGGCCTATGGTTGGGTGGAGAGTCATCCCTCACTCTTTGTTGTAGTTGTTAGATAAAGTCATTGCTACAATCTCCAATCCTCCATACCATAGGTATGTTGTTTTCCTCACCACATGTATGTACCTCACCACTACTCCTGTAGAATTTTTTCCTTGTTGGACAACAATGTTTAACTATATTGCAAATTTTATTGAATCATGTATGTATATATATTGATAATCGGATGGGGTCATTACACATGCATTCATTAACACATTGGAGAGTGGAGTAAATTCATGTGTGTTTCATTATAAATTCCCATGCACTTTTAGAATGGTTGGGATTGCCACCAACCCGTGTAGCCTATATAGGCACAAATTATTGGTGCAGGATGAAACCCAAGGCTACACATGTGACCATTTTTGTTTAAATGAAAAAAGAATGAAATTCTAATTTCAAATTTTAAACCAATGAAAATGAAATTTAAGGCTAAAAATCAATCTACTTGGCCTCTTCTTTGTTGATGAGGCATGGTTGTTGTGTATATAAAAAATTTAAATTTTGTATGGTTTGTAAAATTCCAAAACTATGACAAATCCATTATGGAAAAGAAAGAATGGAGAAATACAACAATTTGGTGGGACCTGGAAAAAGAGTGCTTGTAGGGGGATATGGAGTGTCAGTTCTTGTATGTTTTTGAAGAACTAAATGAAAGTTGAAATGAAAATCCATTTTTTTTTTCTCACCCTACTTTATTGTGCCCTATTTCTTAATGCATGGGTGCAAATGTACATATAAAGTGCATTGAAAATATTGTTTTTAAATATTTTAACCTACCTCAATGCATGTGGTAAGATGGTTACACATGAATGTGGTTAAATTTGTTTGGTGCACCAACAACAAATTATATATATATGTGTGTGTGTGTGTGTGTGTGGCAAGATGGTTACACATGAACGTGGTTAAATTTGATTGGTACACCAACAACAAATTATATATATATATATATATATATATATATAGGTCTAGCATCGTGCTCATGGTATTGTATGCACTAGTGTGTTTTAGTTATGTGTAAGCATCGGTGCTTGTGTATCACTTATAGGCACCATGTGGATTTTTTTTTAGTGTTCGCATTTTACAAAAGTTGAGCTTTGGAGGCGATGTTTTTTCAATTTTTATATGAGGTGTTTATATTTTTTACCAAGGAAAACCTCACCAAAAACCCTCAGAGTACTTTCCCCTGATCCATGGATGGTAAACAGTGTAAACCATCAGCCTTGATTATGGAGCCTAACCTTGAGGGGATAAAGAGATTTGAACCTGTGACTTCCCCAGCTTCGAGGGAGAGATCTGAAGTCTATATCATGACTACTTAAGATAACCCTTGGGGATATTGTTGGACAGTTGATTTTCATTGATGTCAACCATTGGAGAGTGATATTAGAGATTGATGTCAACCCTTGGAGAATTATGGAATCCCTAGAGATGTGGAAAAGATCGTTGGATAGTTGGTTGTCGTGTTAGAGGTATACCATTGATATTGACACATTGTTAAGGTATACACTTGGTATATGGTGTCACGTGGATAGGCTACATATCTTGGTGGTGATGGTACTTGGTTGAGGTACACCATTGGTGCTAATTGTTATGGTACAAATCATGGTACAGGTTGGTACATGGCATGGTACAGGAACATATCTTGTGATGGTATGTTGGTGACTTTGGTACATTCTTGGTAGAGGCATGTATTGGTGATGGTGGAAATCTATTCGAGAGGTTCCCTTGGTATATGATACATGTGAAAGGATCTAGTGATAGTTTGGTCACGGTTATGGAACTTGCAGTTGATCGATGAATAAATACATGAAGGTCAGTATACTTGCAGGTTATAGATGGATAGTATGCATCATGCCATTTCCTGTGATATATGGTACACCACATAGTGCCTCACGGTTGAGGAGATATGGCTTTGTGAAGTTGGAGGACCCTCAAGAATATTCTATAAGCCTCTAGAAGGTCAACAAAAAGCTTGAACAGTCAAAGTGATTGCAACAAGGGATTAATTATTGAAAGATTAATTGTTGAGAATGATTGTTGAAGGATAATTAATTAATTATTGCAGGGATAATTAATTATTGCATGTTGAAGTAAATTGGCAGTAAACATAAGATAATTAAGTATTGCAGAAGATGATTAATTATTGCAGGAATAATTAATTATTGCAGAAGATGATTAATTATTGTAGGAATCCTTAATTATTGGAGGGATAATTAATTATTACATCAAAAGAAAAGTGGAGTAAAAAGAAGATAACAGGTTGAATGTGAGTTTCATGCAAGTTGTATGCCATCATGAGTTGCATGTCATTAATAAATTTCTCCTATATAACACAAATAAGAGTCCATTTCAAATCACTTATGCGTGTTCACTTATGAGAATACAGACTGGAGATATGAGGCAGTGAGTCAAAGACAGAGAAGTCAAGTGAAGTAAGAAGTTTGCAGGAGCCAAGAGTAAGGAGAAGGGGTTTCATACAATAATTCCTTGAGTATATCCATGAGTTTCAGGAGGAAACCTACAGACATCTGCGGGATGCAGTGAGGAAAAGCGCAGATACCCAGAGGAAAATAGTATACAAAGTTGTGAACCTGTGAGGAAAAGTTCAAGAAAATCATGGATCAAGAACTCAGTTTAGTTTCATAGTCAAGGTATGTCTTCCTTAGTGTGTTAAGGATATATTATAAAGAAATCATGAACATGTATGTCTCAGTGAGTTATGAGCACTTGATTTGAAGAACTCTTTTGTGGATTTTGGTATGAGGTGTGTCTGGTTGCAGTATTAATGAGATAGCGATATTAGTAGCAACAAAAAAGGTATTAGGAACAACAACGACAACAGGTTATCATTTATAGTAGCAGTGGTAGTGACACATTTTTCTCCAGTTATATTTTAGGGTGGTTGGACGGGGCAAGGAAAGGGGGTTGTAGCCTCCTTCTGGTTGGATCCATACAATTAAGGAGTTGAAGCTTCCTTTAGGTTGCATCCTGTAAATAGGGGGTTGAAGCCTCCTTCCAATTGTAGCTAGAGAAATAGGAATTTGGTGCTTCCAATGTGTAACATCCCCCTCTTGCGCAAACTACGCGAACTTATTCTTTGAGAACACTTGCTCTCAAGTGATCCAAATTATTATACTATTAAGTAGTTGATTTTGATTATGAGGTGTTATGGGTAGATGACATGTTGTTTTGCTGCATTGACATAGACGGGTGTTATTGAATCAATTTTAGTGAGTGTGCAGGATTGTGGATTTCGAGGATGCAGAGGCATCGATGGAACCCCTTGGACTCTGGATCGAATCGGGGAGTGAAATATTAGGGTTTGATTGTTTTATATGTGATATTAGTGCATATGATTAGATGATATTTTTATGGAATATATTTCTGACATGATTGGTTGATGATGCAGGTTGATGATAGATTGTTGACCAGAATCACATGTGCAGTAGAAGGGTCACGCACGACTACCAAAGATGTTGAGGGAGAGGTGTGGACAGTATCCCTGTCACACCCTACTAGCACTCCCGCCATGGATTGAACTGTAGGTTAACGATTACCTAGTTCGAGAGGACCCACGATTCTGTGAGGGAAGACTGCGACAGTCACTCACGATGATTCTAAGGGGCATGCAATAAGGCAGGGTCCTTATTCTTTAGAGGCCCTTAGTCTCCCACAAGATCACCTGGCAGAGTATTGACTCTAGGGGTTTTTTTATGTCTACCAAGTTAGTCAAGAGGCGAGTGGCACCCTTGGATCATGTGGTGTGTCCTAAAGGGCACGTTGCACAAGAAAAATGGAAAGAGACACGTGGAACCCTTGGAGCACATGGCGTGTCCTGAAGGGCACGTCGTGCAAGAAAAATGGAAGGAGGCGAGTGGCACCCTTGGAGCATGTAGTGCGTCCTGAAGGGCACGTCACATTGTTAATTAATAAATGAATAAACCTAGATGGCCTTAGGATGAATAATGTGATAAGAAAAATTTAAAACAATTTCCCTAATAAAATGTCGCCCAACCTCGAAAATTAAAATCTAGGTCTAGGTGAAACTTGCGATAAAAGAAAAATATGTTTGTAAAAAAAAACAAAAAATAAAAAAATAAAAATGATAATCATCATTAATCATGTGTCGAGAAGGGGGTGCGTAATTTTTTTAATTTATAAAAATCTTTGGGGGGATAAAATTTAAAAAAAAGGGAAAATAATTGTTTTGTCACTTATACAAATTAAAATTTATTAATTAAAAGGGAAAAAGTTAATTTTCTACACCTGCCAAATTGAGTTTTAAATAAAAATGGAAAGAGGGAAATCAAAAATAAATAGGAAACTAGGAAAAAGCGGGAAACATAAAAAGAAAGGGGAAACATAAGGAAAAAGCAAAAAGTCTAACCTAGTAAGGTATCTAGCATTTAAGAACTTTCTAAATTAAACTCAACTAGTAAATTAATAAGGGGGAAAGTCATTAAAACTTGTAAGGGAATATGGGGACACCTAGGAGCGATTCTAGGAATGATTTTAGGTGGGTGAGGAAAATAGGGGTAATTAATTAATTAATGAAATTAATTTATGGAGGAATGAAGGGGATGGGTGACACATGTACAGGGAGGATTTTTATGAATTAAATTATTAAACATTAAATTAAATGGGATTTTGGGAAAGTAAGGGACTTAGAAACTCTATATAATGGAGGGAGAAGAAGGATGATGGATATCTTCTATTATGCATAACGTTACACTGCATAAATTTATACTTGACTGACTTAGCTTCTGGGAGTTGGGATACCCAGCTCGATGAGGAGTGGTAGCTCAACCTTGCGAGGCAAGCTGGGAGTTAGTTGATTCTCTGGATAGTGTGTGTGGCCCCTTTGTGGCTCGGGGGGCTAAGGGGAATGAAGAGTACCCCTAGCGTTTGTTGGGAGGTACCATTGAAGTCTCATCAGTCGGCAAGCGAGAGTTGCATGGAGCGCGCGGGACATCAACTCAGAGTGGGCTACTTGGGCTATGCTACGCTTCCTTTATTTATGCATGGTATATTGTTAGTATGATTCATGCTCTTAGTTCTGTATGTTTAATTGGTTAAAGAAAATGATTGTCTTAGCCTTCATAGCTTCTCCCTCAACCACCTTTGATCAATAAAGCATTTAATTTGATTGGACAACCCTTATGCCAAATAGACAGCCTTAATTTAATTAGACCAGACTTGTCATTTAGTTTTAATATTGATTTTACTAGACTTGTTAATTAAGAAGTTAATTATTGCTTATAGTGTTAGTATTGACTTAATTAAGCTTGCTAAATTGATTTGCATTTAGAGTTAATTTAGAGGGTACATTGATGACCCAATTATCTTTTAGACTTGCTTCATTTGATTGCATTTAATGTTAAAATGGACGGTGCATTAAGGACTAATTTGTAAATTAATATTGTTAACTAGTGGGATAATTGCAGCTTGTGCCTTAATATTGTTAACGTCATCTGTGAGGTAAATTGCTAAACTAGATTGTAATTAGTGATAAATTTAGATATTTCCAATTCAGATTGTAATTAATGTTAATTAGATTAGCATGTATTGACTGAATTGTGATTCAGACATGCTAATTTAGAGGGTAAGTTATGTTACTTAGATTGATATCTATTGACTGATTTAGACGTAATTAAAGGGTTGGGTTGTTGACGAAGTCATGTTTTGGCTTGCGTCTTCCCTTGTTGTCATCCTTTTGTGTCTCATCAACCTATTGTTGGGGTTTGGGTGTAGTCTTGTGTCAATTGTTTCACCTCCTAGCGCTCTGGATTTTCTTGAATCCTTGGTCCCATTAGGATTGTTGCGCCAAGGTTATTAACGCATCTATCCTCTAGGGACAACATGATTCCTGATGAGGGGATCATGGAGCGCCCTATTAGATAGCAGTGAATGATAATTTGGCCGGAGTTAGTGCCTTCTGTGTGAGTGTTGTCGAGCATTGTAAGTTTTCTTTTGGTGCATGGGTTGAACGACTTAATGCATTGGGTTCGCGCACCTTGAGGTTCTAGTATTTGTTTTTCAAGGTCGTTGTGTCAGGAGGGGGATGTTGTCTCTTAGCTTGTAGGCATGGTCTTCTTTTCTTCGGGTGGGTAGTCATTCCTCCTTGTTGATATATGCACGTTTCTCCCAGTTTCCCTTGTGCCAGTGAATGGAGTCATAGTTTCTTGTTGCTTGGAATGTGTGCTTGCGTTCGTCGTTAGTGATGTGGTTAAATTTTCATCGTTGTCACCTTCTTGCCTTTAAAAAAAAAAAATCACTTTTTCTTCACTCGTAGTCGTAACGAAGAGGGGTCACTACATGTGGTATCAGAGCAGGTTCAACCCATGACTTGGGATCACTACGGATTTCGTTGATATGATTTTGATTATAATGTTGCTAATTGAGTTGTCTTGTATTTGTTCAGGTAATCATGGTTTGAGGACACCATGGAGGCAGACAATGGGGTTCTAGGGGAGGAGGTGTGATGCCTCCAGTAGCATCCACGCCTGAGGGGTCTAACCCCCAGGGAGACGAACAAGTTGTCAGGCAGGAGCAGATAGCAGTGGGTGATGTTGTTGGAATGATGAGGTCTTTTCAGCGGATGTCTGAGGCACTGATTAGCCGTTTGGACAGAGATGAGGCCAAGGCACTGGCACCCCCTGAGGGTCCACCGCACGCTCTGGTTGGTACTGGTAGCATTCACTATGAACTCGATAAAGTCAAATTTCCCGAGTTCTTTGGTGCCTCGGACGACGCAGCCACTGAGGCATGGTTGGAGAATATGGCGACGTGATTTGCACTTTGCGACTATACCTCCAACATGAAGGTTTGCATGGCAGTCTTTCAACTGATGGGGAGTGCTCATCTATGGTGGAAGACGCTCCTACCACAGCTAAACATGGCCATCGAAGACATGTCATGGTAATTGTTTGAGGAACGGTTCCGAGAGAGGTACCTATCATAGGAATTCATTGAGCGTCAACTCAATGAGTTCAACGCCTTACGACAGGGCATTCGTACGATGCCCGAGTACGAGGCTCATTTCATGGAGCTTCTCCAATATTCTCTGCATCTTAATACTCAGAAACTTAAGGTCAACAGGTTTGTGTTCGGCCGTAATGGAAGCATACGTGCAAAGGTTAGGATTTTGATGCCTCAAACCTTGCATGATGTTGTCCAGAAGGCCCTCATAGCAGAGGAGGAGCTTATCAACGGGGGTCAGAGTAGGACTCTAGCGAGACCAGCAGGGCAAGTGTCATCTGGTGTGCAACAACATTAGACACCATCCAGACATATGCCAAGATATCGTGGCTTCCAGAGGGGATCCACTTTCTCTACACCTCCATGATCGACACCTCAGCAACAGACACCTTATCGGGGACCACAGCATCAGCAACAACATCGACCACACCAGTAGCAGTTTAGGCCTGTTCAATAGAACAGACTAGGATTCCAGGTCGGTGGGCCGTCATCTTCTACTTTGGGTACCAGGAATACTAGACTGAAGAAGGGGTGTTGGACGTGTGGGGAGCCACACTACCAGCACGACTACCCTATGGAGAGGACTAGAGCATCTGGATCAGCTGGACCCACTACCATGGGAGATATGGGCAAGGCCCATCGGATTCATTCAATGATGATTAACCTCCAGGAAAAGAAACAATTGATTGTGCTCGAGACATCAGGTACCATCACTGACCATACCCTTAGTATTTTGATAGATCCTGGTGCTATTGAGAGTTTTATTTCTGGTGCAGTGCTAAAAAGGATTAAGGTAAAGGAAATCGAATAGGATGATTTTAGCTTCGTAGAGATGGATTCGGGAGCCAAACAGAAGGTTGGAGGAAAGGTTACGGGATGTACCCTTAACCTGGGAGAGTTTATCACCAAGGCCAACCTGTATGTCACAATATTAGGATCTTATGACGTTGTGGTCGGTATGGACTGGTTGGAATTGCATGAGGCAATATGCAATTATAAGATGAAACAGTTGAGCTTGGTCGATGATGAGGGGAAAAGACACGTGATTGTAGGATGGAACTAGGGAGTTTCTCCGAGGTTCATCTCTTCCTTGCAGCTACGGAAGAGCATGCGCAAGGGATGTAATATTTTTTCGATACTTGCGTTAAATGAGAAGGGAGTAGCGAAAGGTCTAGAACCCCTTCCTTTGGTGAGAGAGTTTGCGGACGTCTTCCCAGAGGAGTTACCTGGGATGCCGCCGAAGAGGGAATTGGAGTTTACTATAGACCTAAAACTGGGGACTGAACCGATAGCGAGAACGCCTTATCGGATGTCGACCTCGGAGTTACAGGAGTTGAGAATGCAACTGAAAGAATTGTTGGACCTGGGACTGATACATCCAAGTGTGTCACTGTGGGGTGCACTTATTATTTTCATACGAAAGAAGGATGGGTCGTGGAGGCTCTGCATTGATTACCGTCAATTGAACAAGGCAACGATCAAGAATCAGTATCTGTTGCCGAGGATAGATGATTTGTTTGATCATATGAAGGGTGTGATGGTATTCTCAAAGATCGATTTGTGATCAGGGAATCACCAGTTACGGATCAAGGAGGATGATGTCCCTAAGACCACATTTGAGACGATGTTTGGAAATTATGAGTTTATTGTTTTACCGTTTGGACTGAAAAATTCCCCAGGGATATTTATGAGTTTGATGAATGGGGTGTTCCATGATTACTTGGACAAGTTCATTCAAGTATTCATTGATGATATTTTTATTTACTCTCGGATGATAGAGGAGCATGACAAGCACTTTTTCTTGGTACTATAGTGTCTGCAAGAGCACAAATTGTATGGGAAGTTGTCCAAATGCTCATTTTATCAATCAAAGATTCACTACTTAGGGCATGCCATCTCCGATGAAGGTATCGTCGTGGATCCAACAAAGGTCGAGGCTATTATGGAATGGTTTGCACCAACTAATGTCCTAGAAGTGCGTAGCTTCATGGGTTTAGTAGGATACTATCGATAGTTCGTCGAGGGATTTTCGAAGATAGAAAATCCGATCATGGAGTTGCAGAAGAAGAAAAAGAAGTTTGTTTGGACAGAGAAATGCACGAAAGCATTTGGGAGGATCAAAGAGTTGTTGACAACAACACCGATACTAAAGGTCCCTGACATGGACACATACTTCTTGCTATGCACTGATCCATCCAAGGAAGTCTTGGGTGGAGTCTTGATGCAAGACAAACGAGTGATCGCTTACATCTCAAGGAAACTGAGAAGGAATGAGGAGAACTACACGACAAATGATTTTGAGTTGTTAGCCATCATATATGCCTTGAAGGTTTGGATACACTACCTTGTTGGACAAAAAATTGAACTAAATACAGACCATTGTGGACTACAACACATCTTTACGCAAAGCGACCTGAACGCGTGACAATGACGTTGGTCAGAATTGCTTAGTGAGTACGACTTCAGGATTACTTACATAAAAGGAATAGTGAAACGAGAGGTAGATGCATTGAGTCAAAGACCACACATATTTTTGGTGTTTCCTCTTCAAACGAATCTACGTGAAAATATTATAAATTTACAGCCTGACGATGACTGGTACAAAGAGGTTGAGGGTTTTATTGGACAAAATACAATGATGGTACCAAGATTTGAAGGATTTACGTTTGACGACGATGGATTATTGAGGTTTAAAAATTGGATTTACGTACCAACGAATGACGAGTTGAGGAGCTTGATCCTAAGCGAGGCTCATAGAGAAGTATACATGGCTCACCCGGGAGTCACGAAGATGAGGGAAGACCTTAAACCCTTATTCTTCTGGAAAGGAATGAAGGAATACATAGTCAACTATGTGGCCAGATGTCTATAATGTCAGTAGGTAAAGGCTGAACATAGACATCCATCAGGATTACTATAGCCACACGTTATTCTAGAATCAAAATGGGAGGTTATTTCGATGGATTTTATTGTTGGATTGCCACTGACAACAAGGAGACATGACTCGATTTTCGTAGTAGTAGACACTCTAACGAAGAGTGATCACTTTATTCCTGTGCATACGATGTATCAGGCACCTGACATAGCTAAAGTTTTCATCAGTGATATTGTGAGGTTACATGGTGTGCCTAAGAGGATTATATCCGATCGAGGATCAGTGTTTACTGGACGATTTTGGACGAGTTTCCAAGAGGCCTTGGGAACCCAACCTAAATTTGGTACTGCGTATCACCCAGAGACTGACGGGTAGACCGAATGAATGAACTAGACCTTGGAGGACATCTTGTGCATGTACATTATGGACCAAAAAAAGCATTGGGAATAATTCTTGCCACTGGTGGAATTCTCTTATAACAACAGTTACCAAAGCACCATTAAGATGGTGCCTTTCGAGTTTATTTGCGGGCGACCATGTCCGTGCCAGATGCCTTTGAGTTGGGATTGAATTGAGGATAGGGTCATGGTGGGAACAAAAGCGATCCAAGAAATGTAAGAGCAAATGCAAACAATAAGACAAAGGATTAAAGAAGTGTAAGATCGGCAGAAGAGTTATGCAGATGCACACCGTGTCGACCGTAGTTAAGAGGTTGGCGATCGAGTCTTCTTGCGGGTAAAACTGCATAAGAGTTCGATCAAGTTTGGAAAGGGAGATAAACTCTCTCCCAGGTTCATGGGACCTTTTGAGATTGTGGAAAGGAAGGGGCCTGTGGCCTATCGACTAGCCTTGTCTGATTCTTTGAGGTGTATGCATGATTGTTTTTACGTATCTGTTTTGAGACATTATATTAGTGATCCTACACATGTTATTGACATGAGTTTCTTGCAGGTATCGGATGAGGGGATGATCATAGCTGAGACGATCCGCATCATGTATCATCGCGTTCAACAGCTACGGCATCGAACAATAGATCAGGTCAAGGTCCAATGGGACAACTATATTCCACACTCGACAACCTGGGAGGACGCACATGAGATGCGCCAACAGTTTCCATTTTTGTTTGATAGATAGACTTATGATACTGTGATACACACTATTTCGACACTTATACTGTGAAACTTCGAGACAAAGTTTATACCAAGAGGGGGTTTATGTAACATCCCGCTCTTGCACACACTAAGCGAACTTATTCTTTGAGGACACTTGCTCGCAAGTGATCCGGATTATTATACTATTAAGCAGTTGATTTTGATTATGAGGCGTTATGGGTAGATGACATGTTGTTTTGTTTCATTGACATAGACAAGTGTTATTGGCTCTATTTTATTGAGTGTGCGGGATTGTGGACCTCGAGGATGCAGAGGCATTAATGGAATCCCTTGGACTCCAGATCGAGTCGGGGAGTGAACTATTGGGGTTTGATTGTTTCATATGTGATATTAGTGAATCTGATTAGATGATATGATTATGGATATATTTCTGACATGATTTGTTGATGATGCAGGCTGACGATAGCTTGTCGACCAAACTCACATGTGGAGTAGAGGGGTCACGCATGACTACCAGAGATGTTGAGGGAGAGGTGTGGACAACAACCCTGCCACAACCTACTAGCACTCCCACCATGGCTCGAACTGTAGGTTAACGATTACCTAGTTCGAGAGGACCCATGATGTCGTGAGGGCAGATTGCGACAGTCACTCACGATGATTCTAAGGGGTGTGCAATAAGGCAGGGGACTTATTCCTTAGAGGCCCTTAGTATCCCACAAGATCACCTGGAAGAGTATTGACTCCAGGGGTTTTTTATGTCTACCAAGTCATTCAATAGGAGAGTGACACGCTTGGATCACATGGTGTGTCCTAAAGTGAACGTCGCACAAGAAAAATGGAAAGAGACGAGTGGCACCCTTGGAGCACGTGGTGCATCATAAAGGGCATGTTGCGCAAGAAAAATGGAAGGAGACGAGTGGCACACTTAGAGAATGTAGTGAGTCTTGAAGGGCACATCGCATTGTTAATTAATAAATGAATAAACCTAGATGGCCTTAAAACGAATAACGTGATAAGAAAAGTTTAAAACAATTTCCCTAATAAAATGTCGCCCAGCTTCAAAAATTAAAATCTAGGTCTTTATGAAACTTGCGGTAAAAGAAAAATATGTTTGTAAAAAAAAAAAATAATAAATAAAAAAAAATGATAATCATCATTAATCATGTGTCGAGAAGGGGGTGAGTAATTATTTTAATTTATAAAAATATTTTGGGGGATAAAATTTAAAAAAAGGGGAAAATAATTGTTTTGTCACTTATACTACTTAAAATTTATTAATTAAAAGGGGAAAAGGGAAAAAGTTAATTTTCTACACCTGCCAAATTGAGTTTTAAATAAAAAGGGAAAGAGGGAAATAAAAAATAATTAGGAAACTAGGAAAAAGCTGGAAACATAAGGAAAAAGTAGAAAGTCTAACTTAGTAAGGTATCTAGCATTTAAGAACTTTTTAAATTAAACTCAACTAGTAAATTAATAAGGGGGGAAGTCATTAAAACTTGTAAGGGAATATGGGGACACCTAGGAGCGATTCTAGGAATGATTTTAGGTGGGTGAGGAAAATAGGGGTAATTAATTAATTAATGAAATTAATTTATGGAGGAATGAAGGGGATGGGTGACACATGTACGGGGAGGATTTTTATGAATTAAATTATTAAACATTAAATTAAATGGGATTTTGGGAAAGTAAGGGATTTCAAAACTCTATATAATGGAGGGAGGATAAGGATGACGGATATCTTCTGTTATGCGTAACGTTACGCTGCAGAAATTTATACTTGAGTGACTTAGCTTGTGGGAGTTGGGATACCCAACTCGGTGATGAGTGGTAGCTCGGCCTTATGAGGTGAGTTGGGAGCTAGTTGATTCTCTAGTTAGTATGTGTGGCCCCTTTATGGCTTGGGGGTTTAAGGGGGAAGAAGAGTACCCCTAGCGTTGGTTGGGAGGTACCGGTGAAGTCTCATCGATCGACAAGTGAGAGTTTCACAGAGCAGGTGGGACATCAAATCAGAGTGGGCGACTTGGGCTATGGTACACTTCCTTTATTTCTGCATGGTATATTGTTAGTATGATTCATGCTCTTAGTTTTGTATGTTTAATTGGGTAAATAAAATGATTGTCTTAGCCTTCTAGTTGATGACTGAAATTTCCCCCAGAGCCTTTAGCTCGATGTTTATTGAATCTCATGGCCTTCGATCCCTGCATGTCTTGATCGTCCTATGGTTTATTGATTGTGATGATTACGGTTTAGTTTGCCTTCGTCCCTAGATCATCACTCCTCACCTGAGCAATCAATCAGGAGCCGGATCTACAGTCGTCACTTTGGTGTTAATAGACCTATGGATCCAAATGCCCTGCTTTTTTGTGTGTGGATGATGAGCAAAGGAGGTACCTGCCAGTCGTCTACCCTTGTCGATTGTTCCTGGTTGAGTGATTGTCTTGTGCCTTGTTGCGATGGATTACCTCTGCGATTGTTTTTCCCTTCCCGCAACGATCCACTTATGATTCTCTACATTTTAAGTCTGCATTTCTAATGCTTCTCTTGGCGACTTATTATGCATTTTTCCTTACTTCTGGTCTACCTTTATCTACGACTTAACTCTTTGTTTTTTTTTAAAGTGTTGCTGAAAAACTTATCTCTACGTTGTATTACCTCCCTGGCTACTTAACTCTGTGTTGTGTTTTTTTTTTATGGCTTTACTCTCTGCTTGGATTTTACCTCTGCACTATAATGGGTGAAGACGATTGAGACTGTGTTTTTGGGACTGCAATTTTTGTTTTCATACTAATCTGTGTGAGGGATATTTATGGTGGGTTGCTTCCTACCTCTAGTAGGCATATATTCTTTGCATTATGCTACTATGAAGGCGTTTTCATTGCCTGATCTTATAGCTCAGCGTTTTTTTTACTTGACTATGATTTTACATTCACTTGCATTGACTGTGATTTCACATTTACTTACATAGCCTATGATTTTACATTTACCCACCATAGACTGCAATTATTTCTTTTATTCCTCTGCATTTTTCACGGATTAACCATTACTTAATGCATACTCATATACACGTATCGCTCGGCTTGAATTTAGTTTAGATACAGTCAAATTTTTGCAGGTAGCAATTAAATTGGTTGACAGAGTTTCAAAGTTGCTTTCTCTTTGAGAATGGTGGCATGGCATCTGTGTGTAATGGTAGCATTTTCTTTCTTCCTGTGTAATATTGAATGATCATTATTTGGACAGTGATATGAATAGCTTGCACAGCGAATTCCTCCCTTTTCCACCACGATTAGTTGCAGCATAGATTTTGTTTTCACTGCCAAATGGACCCCAATTTTGCAAGCTGTACTGGCTGTGTTTTCTTTCCACAAACCACAAAATTCTTGTTGTGAATGGCGGTGTTTGCACCATGTTGACTGTGTTTCAACCTGTAGATGTTAGCAACCACTACCTTGTTGACATTGAAAGCATGCCTATGTGTTGGGATGGATGATGATTGTGTTTTCTCTTTTACCACAATGATTTTCGTCCTTCTCTTTTTTTCAGGGATCTCAGTACATGCACTTTAGCTAATGATTTTTTTTTAAGCGCTTTAGATGGCTTGTTTTCATGGATAGATTTATGGTAGCATCAGTTGATGGAAGTTTTATTAATAGTGTAGGATAGCATGTTGACAACAATCCTTACTGTAAGAGTGACTGCAATTTGCCCAGTTAATAGCCTGGCGATTTTGACTTTTGGAAACTGCAAGTGTTACCCTTCCTGCATGACAATTTCCCATTTAATATCTACATGCTCATTTAATTCGTTTATTTCCTCTTTATTACCCGCATTTATTTAAGACTACAGTTCCTTATTTTCCATTTATTACCTGCATTCCATTTAATGATGGTGTTAATTTCCCAGCAATTTACATTTTCTGGCAAGTGCGTGTACCAATTTACAGTTGTTTACTTGCACCTTTAATAGAAACTCTTTAGCTGACAGGTGTAGAGGGGTGACTTGTTTTACACAACAATTGATTTAGCATTTTTGTAATGGATAACTTCTCCCTTAACTGCCTTTGATCAATACATCATTTAATTTGATTGGACAACCCTTATGCCAAATAGACAGCCTTAATTTAATTAGACCAGACTTGTCATTTAGTTTTAATATTGATTTTACTAGACTTGTTAATTAAGAAGGTAATTATTGCTTATAGTGTTAGTATTGACTTAATTAATCTTGCTAAATTGATTTTTATTTAGATTTAATTTAGAGGGTACATTGATGACCCAATTATCTTTTAGACTTGCTCCATTTGATTGCATTTAATGTTAAAATGGATGGTGCATTAAGGGCTAATTTGTAAATTGATATTGTTAACTAGTGGGATAATTGCAACTTGTGCCTTGATATTGTTAACGTCATCTGTGAGGTAAATTGCTAAACTAGATTGTAATTAGTGATAAATTTATATTTTTCCAATTCAGATTGTAATTAATGTTAATTAGATTAGCATGTATTGACTGAATTGTGATTCAGACATGCTGATTTAGAGGGTAAGTTATGTTACTTAGATTGATATCTATTGATTTATTTAGACGTGATTAAAGGGTTGGGTTGTTGACAAATTCATGTGTTGGCTTGCATCTTCCCTTGTTGTCATCCTCTTGTGTCTCGTCGACCTATTGTTGGGGTTTGGGTGAAGTCTTGTGTCAATTGTTTCGCCTCCTAGCACACTGGATTTTCTTGAATCCTTGGTCCCGTTAGGATTGTTGTGCCAAGGTTATTGACACATCTATCATCTGGGGACGACGTGATTTCTGACAAGGGGATCATGGCACGCCCTATTGGATAGCGGTGAATGATAACTTGGCTGGAGTAGGTGCCTTCCATGTGAGTGTTGTCGAGCGTTGTAAGTTTTTTTTTGGTGCATGGGTTGAATGACTTAATGCGTTGGGTTTGTGCGCCTTGAGGTTCTAGTATTTGGTCATCAAGGTCATTGTGTCAGGAGGGGGATGTTGTCTCTTATCTTGTAGGTGTGGTCTTGTTTGCATCGGGTGGGTAGTTGTTCCTCCTTGTTGATATATGCATGTTTCGCCTAGTTTCCCGTGTGCCAGTGCATGGAGTCATAGTTGCTTGTTGCCTGGATTGTGTGCTTGCATTCATCATTAGTGATGAGGTTAAACTATTGTCTTCGTCTCCTTCTTTCCTTTAAAAAAAAATTTGCACTTCTTCTTCACTCGTAGTCGTAACAAAGAGGAGTCATTACACAATGAATGTACTCTTTGACAAATAAGAAAATAATTTTGTGGTTTTTTTCTCGCATTGGGTTTCCACATAAAACTTTGGTGTACTATGTTTATGTGTTGTTTATGCATTGATTTATGGAAATGATGCTATATTGAATGTTGATTGAATATCATTGAAGATTTATATTGCGGTTAAAGAAATAAAAATACTAATACTGATTCACACAACCCC
>JZKD02S0140874.1:163283-178916 GCA_000966675.3 Picea glauca | reverse complement strand
TCATCCTTCTCTGATTTGGATTTGATTCTGCTTCAGATCTGTTTTAAACTAGTATGCATTGTGTAGATCTAAAGATATATATATTGTGAAATGGTTAGACAGAATTGTTAGATCTAAAATCCATGGTTAGTCATATAGATCTATTGTTATATTCAGATCTGTTCATTGCTACATTAGATCAGAGTACTATCTTTAGATATGAGTTTATATTCATATATGATCATAGTTTTTTCTCTTAAGTTGTTGTTGTCCTTCATAGATCTACTTTCTATGTGTTCTATCTCTGATTGAGTTACAGATCTAGTTGTTTTAATCATTGAAATTTAAAAGAGACTATTGTTTGCAAAATTACCCCAAAACCTAACAATGTGCGATAGTTGTTTTGGAGCTGCAAATGCATGAATAAGAAATCCATTAAGCCTATGGAGTGAAATTTCTAAGTGAGATTTTTTCCTAGAGAAATGAGTTGTTGCTATGGGTTTTCTTGTTATAACTGACATCCATGGAGTCCCCAGTAAGAGAGATTCCTATCCAACTTGTGTTGGATCTCTAGAGTGAAGTGGGAAGGCCTGAGGGAATATGTGTAGTGAATGGGGATCCAATTTCTTGGGTTGTGCAGGTTGAGGGGAAGAGAGTTGGTGGATTGGGATAGTTGTAGGAGAAATTATCTTGTTATGGGTTGTGTTGGACTATGAGTGGACAATAGAGAGACACCTCTTTCTTGTGGATCCATGGACCTAGCTCGAGGGTGATGTTTTGTTAATATTTTGAGTAGTAAATTTATGGTTGAGTGGAATGTATGTCCCATGCAGTCAGTTGCACATTTGGTTTAAAAGATAAGTGTTTATCTTTATTACATTGTTTATATTTTTGGGTTTTAATTGTTGCACATATACTATGATCTTGAAAAAATGATATGTTGTTGTGTATTGTATAATTGGCTACATTTATAATCATGGAAATGCATGTAAATCCTCAATGCATTGCATTCAATTATGGGATTATTTTTTGTGTGCTTACTATGAGTTTTAAGCAGTTGTATGTTGTTGTGTACATGTTAATTTCACTACAAATCATGTTTTAAGAATGTTGTTAACTGCTTGGGAATTTTAGCATGCATGTATTTGATTTAATTGGTATCAAAAAATTTCAAATTGTCAGGTTTAGTAGCAGGGAACAAAACACTTCTAGACTAATGACAATGAGAGTGATTTGAAGGAATCAAGTGGTATTAGAAACTTTTTAACCTATATGATTTTTTTATTACATCTTTAACAATTAACAATTTTTTATTTTAATGAAATTCATTCTTTTGTATTATGTTTTTATTGAGTGAGGATGGGGAGGGTTTAGAAGATGAGGAGTGAATTGACAACAATTCAACTAACTTCATTCAATCAACATTTAATGTAAAATTAATTTCATTTCCTTCTATGTGTAGTTGCTTTTTCATGCTATGTTGTATACAAAGTTGACATTTCTGAACTAGGGTGGTAGTGTAGCACTTATTTATAAATAGCTCAATCAACTTCTAATTTCAAGTTCATTTCATTTCTTCTCATTGGCCTTATATGTTAATAAAGAGGTCTTTGGGGGTGGTTGATTAATGCCACTTAACCAAGGCATCATCCCCCTCTCCATCACCGAAGGTTTTTTTATTGGGTTCTCAATAATACATGCATGTTTATATGTTTCCGTTTCCATTTCATGATATTAGACTACAAATATTATCTATCAATTTAGATACGATTTTATCCTTCTTTTATATGGTTTTATAGGAGTGGCCTTTGTGCTCCCACTTTGTATCCCACATTACAAGTGTACTTAGAATTCCAATTGAATTATTTGTGGTCGGTGGTTGGATATTATTAAAACTATATTATCTTATCTTATTTGTGGTCAATGGTTATTTTATAATTTAATTTGTAGGCAGAAAAAGTTACATGGTTATTTTATAATTTAATTTAAATTTCATCAGTGTTTATATATAAAAAAAAAATATTTACATGGTTTGAAATCAATTGAATGATGTGTACTAAAATTTCATAATCAAATTTATGGTTACATGGCTTTTTCCTCTTGTGGTATGAAATTGACTAATGTTAGTGCAATACAAATTCATAATTGCATTTATATATACATGTTTTTTCACTCATGATTAGTATATTGTACAATAGTTGCATACAAATCATCAATCTCAACAATGTTAAAATATTAAAAAATAGTAATCATACATAAATACATGATTAGATTATAATATTAAATAATCAATAATAAATAAATATTAATTAAATAAACAATAATAATTTAATTAATAAAAACAATTAAATTAATAATAATTACATAATTAACAGTAGTTATGATGTAATTTTTGACACAGATATGATGCAAAAAAAAAAAAGCAAATTCGATGCTAACATGGTTCAATTTGCTTGAATATGATGTATTTTTGACACATTTATGACATTAAATAACACAATTTTGATGCTAACACTATGCAAATATGATGCTAACATGACTCAAAGTTTATGAATTCGACGCCACTATGACACTAACACGACATAAAGTTTCAACTATATTTTGATGCCATTACTATTCTAATATGACACCTAAGTGAATAACAATGACACAAAAATGATGCATATCGATGCTAATGTGATGCAAGAAACACATGTTCGATGCATAGTCGATGCGACAATACTAAAAAAAATATTTGAAACAAAGATGGAGACAATGCATATATGATGCACAAAAGATACATGTGACACCTATTTCATTGTAAATGTGACATTAGAAAGAGTGTACATCCTAAAATGTGATGTCAGGGAGGGATGGAATGACAAAAAAATGTGATTCCCCCTTGTGTGTTGTATTTAGTGTCAGCCAAAAATAAATATTTTTTTCAAAATTTACACAACATTAAGTTGCTAAAAATGATGATATAACCCCATATTGTAGTAGTGAATGTTATTTTTATTTTTTTTAACTTGGTACAAATGTGGCATAGTACATGATCAAATGGGGTAGCATATATTTGTCTATATGTCCTCGCATGCTAAATTCTACATATAAGCATATGTTCATCAAATAGACTGGCATATATTTCTTCACATCTCCTCATCTTCAACTTCAATAATTGGATCTATGTTTAGAGTCTAGACATGAATCATTTGTCTAAAGTTTGTACGAAAGTGGCATAGTATATGATCAAATGAAATAGCATATAATTGTTCACATGTCCTCGTCTTCAACTTCAACAATTGGATCAATGTTTAGACATTAATGGTTTGTTTGAATTTGGTAAAAAAGTGGCATATCACATGATCAAATGAGATAGCATATATTTATTCACATGTTCTCATCTTCAACTTAAGCAATTGGATCTATGTTTAGACATTAATAATTTGGTGTAATTTGGCGCAAAAGTGGCACAATACATCATAGTACAAAGTATTAGCCATGATGAAAAATGAATTATTTGTTGAATGGTCACCATTATCTCTAACCATCCATGTGTTAAGTTAAATTAGTATAGATTAAGGGGTATATTACAATCCTGAAAAATGAATTTTGTTGTTGATTTGTTTTTGTTAAATTAAACTAATATGAATTGAGGGGCATATTGAATGAAGGTGTGAGTTTTGTGTTCAAATTAATATGATATATGTAAAAATATTAACAAATATTTGTTATAGATCACCAAACATTAATATCACTTTCTCTATCGAGGTTAAAAAACGACCTTACATTTTTATTTTTACAGTTTTTAGTATTATTCATAACTAATTACCATTATAAAATCATAACCAATTCTACTACTGCATTTTTTTTTATTTTTCAATTTGGAAAAGAAAAGGTTATCTAATATTCTAGATAATATGCACTTCATGTTCCTCATGTTGTCAACGGTCATTGGGATTTAGAGTCTGTTAAATCTATGAATGATTATGAAACCTTTTTGAAACTTGTATTGGTATCCCACTACCTTATAAAAAAATCTTTTGGACTTGACATGTCAAACCGTAGGCGACATGATTAGAGGTAAAACCCCTCAATAGATTCATTAGACTCTCAACATTCAAAATGAAGATGATTCTTCTTCTGAAAAGTGGATCTGTGGGGGGCAACCATGTAAGCCTGAAAATCAATTCATGCTTTCCATGGTTAAATATAATAAATACTATGTTTCTCAAAGATATTAAATTCAATTATTTAAATTTTGTGATGAATTTAATAATTCAATTTTTGTGTTTTAAGATAATTGAACTAATGTAACATCGATTTTAATTATCATAATAATGGGTTTAACTAGTGTTAAAATGTGATAATGAATTTAACCAACATAACGATGATCTAACTATACTAATATCAATATGTTAGTAGAACTATTGGAAAGATTTTTTATACAAATTCCAAGTAGAAAAAAATCTTAAAAAATATTAGAAGAGCTCGAAACGATGAATCCTTTCAAAAGAAATGAATTTATTGTTCTAATATGAATTGATATGAGTACAAAATCAACCATCAAAGAAACTCATACAAGTAAAATAAGTCAAGGAACATAATACAAGATAAAAATATTACAACATGCATGTCATGCACTCGCTTATAAAATTTGAATTATATATGCATAATTTTTATCACTTGTTTTTTTTAAATAAATAAAGAAATATATAAAATTGGGAAACTTTTATGAGAAGAGATATAATATATAAAATAAACTACAATACAACCCATGGTCATGGTCATGCATGTGCACTAGAATAATTCGTATAACCCATGGTCATGCTCATGCATGTGCACTAGAATAATTCGTATAACCCATGGTCATGGTCATGCATGTGCACTAGAATAATTCGTATAAAAGTTATCTATGTTAATACTATATCATCATAAAATTAAACTCTTCAACAATTGATGTGTCCACTTTTTGCCATATCATAACGAATGAAACCCGTGAATTTAAATTGAAAATTTATGAAGCAAAAAACATCACATGCAAATTCAAAGTAAGTGTATATATATATATAGAGTTATACTTGTAAAACCGATAAATTCACATAACTAGACATAATACTTATATTCAAATATAGACGTAATTTGATTTTGTGAGGAAGATTCAAGTAGAGCCATCCACAAGTTGAGAGACAAGGGAATTATGTGAGGAACATTTTGTTGGTCTAAAAAATGTGTGCAATAATAATAAATGCTTGTAGAAACAATTCTTGAACATTGCTAAACTTACCAAGCTGCATATTCTTTTGTTTTCAATAATAGAAAAGTGGTCCTTCACAAGGTGTCAATTCTTTTGTTTTCAATAATAGAAAAGTGGTTCTTCACAAGGTGTCAATGAAGAGTAAAATATTAAGTAGGTTTTTCAAAAACCTTATTATGGTTTTAGATATATAGAATATGTAATTGAGGAACAATCATATTCTAGAACATTTAAAGAATGCGTCATGGGTTGGATTATAGTAGTAGCGGGGTTGACAAACTATTAAACTCTAGACAAAGTCCCATGTTATATATAAAACTCCTTGTTAAGTCCTAGATATTGAGTTATTACATTTCTAGTGTTATATTTGTATGTAGGATATAACTCTTCATTGCACCCTTTCATTATAAGTGTACCATTGGTCTCCTATATAGTTACCAATGGTACCTAGTCGTAGGATCATCGTATCTCATCTTTGTACATTACATATATTGCAAAAGGAGGTTTCTCCCTCAAAGTGTACTATTATTCGGTGATTTTTTATCATTCTCAAGGCATTGGTTCATAACATTTGGTATCAGAGCTCATGATCCTAGGGCTTCGCTCCTCCAACTGAGACACCTTGACATTTTCTCTATAAATTTGTTTCTAGAACATTATAGACCATGTCATTTTGAGGAGACTAAGGTGAACTCTCAAGGTACATGTGGTAAAACTTTTAAGGTATGTTTCCTTATAATTTCTGAGATATAGCCTATGGAATATAGGGTTTTTGACTCATTTTGAAATCAGTTTTAAACGAGTCATCTTGGAATTTTCACTATGAATATTTTTCTGGGAAGTTTCATATAGTGAAATTTTGTGTAGATTGAGGAGAAATGTCATAGTGCAAGTGGTCAAAATTTCAAGTTCTATTTCTCTATCATTTTGGATAAATAGGCCATGGAAGACAAGGCTTGGGACCAATCCTGAAATCAATTTTAAAAGAATCATCTTGGAATTTTCGTTATAAGTTTTTTCTGTGAAGTTTCAGACTCTAAAATTTTTAGGATCCTGAGAAGCCCTGGTGAATTATATGTGTACAATTTTTCATATTTTCAATCATTATAATTTTTGAGATATATCTCATGGAAGTTGATATAGTTCACTAATCCTAAAATTAGTCTTAAATAAGACATTTTGGTATTTTTGTTATAACGTTTTATCGGTGAAGGTTCAAAATATGAAAATTTCAAGAGTGATGTAGGAGCATAGTTCCCAAAATTAACGTTGTTGATCAAGCCTTAAGGGGTCTTGAATTTTTTCTTGAGGGAGTGGTTGTTATACATTTATTTGCCACCTAATCACCTTATGGACATCATAAAGAGGTTAGCAGGCTGAGACACTAAGTTATGTCACTTTTCCCTTGAGTTTTCAACATCCTTTTGTATGGTCATGAGTTGTTCCTTTGCAACTCATGACCCAAATTTGTTGGTCGTGATTTTCTCTCTTTCAAGTCACGAGTAGTCGCAAACTACACGAATGCAGGGTGTGACTGGGTTTGTTACTCTCCAATTAGGATTGGTTATAAAGAGATGAGATCGGATTTTATCATAATGCAACCTCGAGAAGTTTGTTATATTGAGTGTCTATATTTATCCCACATCTTATCTCTATCATCCTATATATTGAGGGTCTCTCATGGGAAAAAGAGAGAAAAAGAAAAGAGTAAACTTATATTGCCGGATTGATCATAGAGCTTGGGAAAGGAAATTGGGAAGAGATTCATCAAGTCATTTGATTGCCATATACTTATTTTATTAATAGAAGATGCACATGACTTTCCCATCTATTTGGATATATGTGGTTATTATGTTTTTCCCTTTTCTAAATTAATTGTATTTCCCTAAGTTTGCAATTAGATTCTAGAAGGATGGGGTTTGTTTTCCTAATTACCATGAAAATTACTTATTTGAGCAATTAGTTGGGTGATTTCAATTGTTTCCTAAGTATGGAGGATTTGATCTTATTGATACTCATTTGTATGTAATCAAGAAGGTAGAGCAAGTTAAGACATTTGATAGAGTTAAAAGATAATATTAGCAATTAGTTAGGGATTTGTTATATCTGGAGGTTTTTATCTTCCAAGTGTTTATGTAAGCCTTCAGGCATGGATCAGATAGGAAACTAGGGCTAGGGAAGCACAAAAGTTATGTAAAATCAAGACAATTGAGAGGTAGGAGGTAGCTCAAGGTTTATAGATTTTTCTATAGAAATATAATTAATGGAATTATAGTGTGTTTATGCCTCCATCGTTGTGTATGTCTCTCTGAAATGTTATGTTGTTATTGTGTGAATGAAAATCAAGCATGAGTCTCTATGTAATGGAGGACCATATGAGAGAAGATAATCTCGATAGAAGAGCAGATTTTCTATGAGCTTCATATGTTTAGGTATTGATGGAAAAGTATGAAGATCCAATGACAAAGGTGAAAAGATCTGGCAGTGACTTGATAGTTGATTATCGAAGAGATAAACAACTAAAAATGAGTAACCAAACCTACCTTAAATACTTGAAAGGACCAGTCTTGAAAGTATTCCTGATGCCCAGTTGGATGATTATTCCTGGTGCTCAGTTGGACAAGTATTCTTGGCACCCAAATGGACAAGTATTACGAGTGTTTGATGGTCGGTTAAACTGGATCAAACTCACATTTACATGAGGATTTATGAAGGTGGAATCCCAGTGCACGGTGGTTGGTTAAACCGGATCAAAGTAACATTCTAAAGGCACAACGTTGAAGTTTCAGTGGTACGGTGGCTCGATGATTGGTTAAGTGTCCTCGATCGTCGAGACAGGCATTATTCCCGATGGTCCGATGGTTTTGGTGGCCAATTAACTGTAAAATAAATGAGATAATTAAAGACAATTTAGTGTGTAGAAATTTAATAAAGGGATGAGGGGGTTTAAGGTCGACCTGGGTGCCATCATTTTTGGTATCAGAGCGCAATAATGATCCAGGAAGGTACATCGTGTGGAAATAAGGAAGCTGAAAATGGCATAAATTTCTGATAGATAAAGGATTAAGGAAGATTTGATAAAGTTTTGAATTCATCAGAGAGATGTGTTGATGGATATATCAATATATTAAGTGTCATGTGGATCAAGTGCATTTTGAAGGGACTAGAGTGGAGCGATGGAAGATTTTTTTTTGTAGAGTTAGCAGAGTTCGGAGAAAAGATATATAACATGCCTAGACATGTACTAGAGAAAAGGGAAGGAAACGTGAAATTGTTACAAATGACACAAATTGCAGAGGGCATATTTGATGAAGCATGCAAGTTAATAATGTGTTTATATTTTTCAATTAAACACCAGTAAATAAATATATGTGGTTGATAAGTAGAAACAAGAGAGAGTAGAAGTGTGGCAGAAGGAATCTCAGAGTAGAAGGAAGTTGTGATAACTTTTAATTGAGATTGGAAGATAGGAGGATAGTTAAAGTTCTCAGGAGAAGGTGAGTAGAAGTGTATAGTCCTAGAGGAGTAGAGGAGTAGAGAAATCTCAAAGGGCTCTAGTAGAGAGAACTAGAAGGATACCAAAAGGCCAGGTTCAGGAGAGAAACTTTGTGAGGTATTTTGTAGCAGGGTGCAACATACCTATTACTATAGAGGCTATTTGCAACTCACTTTTGATAATTGTGAAGTTCAAAGAGATAGACATGACTAGAGACAGACAAATGAAGGGTTCAGAGAAAACAAGCCACAAAAAGATGAATGATGAGAAATTTGATAGGGATATAACTGAGTTGAAAGACAAACTCAGTGATATGATGAAGCTGCTACATGGAAAATTTGAGGAAGACCAGAGATATGGTTGGAATTTGAGGAAAAAGGTCAAGTGGTCTTTCAAAAAATTGACTGCAAGGAAGCTAAGGCACAATATGGGTGTTTGGTTGAAGACATGAGAGAAGAAACTTTGAGAAGTTGAGCGCAAGAATTCATTTAAAGAGGGACAATTATTTCACTTTTGTGAGCCATAATAAGGACCAATCCTTCGAGAAGATGATGATGTAGATGAGAGTCTCATAGAGTGCTCAGATCAACAAAAGGATGAGATGCTAGAGGCATCCTAAGAGATAGAGGATCTCATATTTTTAAGATTACATATTTGTTTTTGTGTGTGCAGGTAATGAAGATGATGAATACCAGGAACAAGAAGTTTCCACCAGGAAAGAGGAAAAGTATCATCAAAGATATCCTAGACAACCAAGAGAAAAGGGAGAAGACAAGAAGGAGTTGCAGGCTCCAGAAGAGGAAATGGAAGATAGATTGAAAGGCAGATGAAAGATTCTAAGAGTTGGAATGAAA
The DNA here is from genome assembly GCA_000966675.3 of Picea glauca. Lineage (NCBI taxonomy): Eukaryota > Viridiplantae > Streptophyta > Pinopsida > Pinales > Pinaceae > Picea > Picea glauca. The sequence continues at coordinate 169,351 of JZKD02S0140874.1, read as the reverse complement.
GATAGACAGAAAGGAAACCTTGTTCCAGGATCAAAAGAAGACATAGACAGATTTCCAGAAGATGGTTAAATAGGACAAGTAGAAGCATAGGATGAGGTAATGAATTTATCTCTTCATATTTTGTTTAATGAGCATGAGAATGTGTTGACAGTTGATGAAAAAAAAAATCTTGAGAGACAATAATGGAATGTTAAGAGAAAAGACTCATGAAGAGAGTAAATATTTCATAGAGGAAGATGGTAAAGAAGAGAATGATAAGGAGAAAATATTCCAAGATATTACAACAGATCCAAAGGAGACCGTGAGGAATGGAAAACAAGGAGACAACCAAGAATCCATATATAATTTTGTTGAAAATGACAGTAAGAATGCACAAAAGAAAGATGAAGAGTAGGAGGTTATGTGTGAAAGAAACAAAGAAATTGATGATAAGTGTAATAAACAAGTTGAAAAGGAAGAAATAGTTTCAAAACATGAATGTACAAATGGGGCAAAAAACTACACACCTGTAGCAAACAACAAGGGAGTTCAACAGAGGATGATAGTATTTATTCTCATGGTGTTAGCAGTCATTTTTATGACTGTGAAAAAGTCTCTACAAATTAAGGGGAAAATCGTTTTCTATTGTACATTTGTTTAATGTGTAGGGATATAGAGAAACACAGTCTCTAGAGTTGGAAGTAGGAAGGATTTCATAGAGAATCAAAAGGAATGGAGAATGAAACTAAGTGCCTTACAAATTTACAATGAAGAGAATGAAGAAGGAGGAATAATTTATATAATTTTTCCACATCAGAACATTGCTAAAGTAATGTTCAACGAATGAGAGCCTAGAGTGCATGAGCAGAAATGTGTTTTGATAAACAGAGAGCATCCTCAAGAAATTGTTGAAAATAAGAGATATGTAGAAGTATAGCAGAAAATGAGAAACAACAATAACATGCAACAACAAAAGACAGAGTTGAGCATTGAAGAAGAATTTTGGAAACCTTTGGTGAAGTTCAATAGTATGGAAAAGTTAATTGAAGGTACTTGTGACATCAAGTCAAGTGGATAAAAGTAGAACAAAGTATGGGATCCATGAGGACTTCAACTAATAAAATACTTATGAATAGGAGTTCATGAAATTTTTGTACCCCGGGAGTTCAATGCAAGAGCATAGTTCACAAAATCAACATTTTTGATAGGGCCTTAGGGGGTATTGAAATTTTTCTCAAGGGAGTGGGTTCCTTTTGCTAAACTAATTGTATTTTCCTAAGTTTTCAATTAGATTCTAGATGAATATGGTTTTTTTCCTAATTACCATGAAAATTACTTATTAGAGAAATTAGTTGGGTAATGTGGAATTTTTCCTATATATGGAGGATTTGATCCTATTGATCCTCATATATATGTAATCAAGAAGAGAGAGAGAGTCAGGATAGTTGATAGATTTAAAAGATGTTGTTAGTAACTATTTGGGGATTTGTTATATCTAGAGGTTTTTACATTCCAAGTATTTATGTAAGCCTTTGGGTGTGGATTAGACAAGTGGCGAAGGCTAGGGAAGCACCCATGCTATGTAAAATTAGGCCAATCAAGAGGTAGGAGGTAGCTCAAGGTTTATAGAGTTGTGTACATAAATATAATTAATGGAATTATAGTGTGTTTATGACTCCATTATTGTGTATTCCTCTCTGCAATATTATATTGTTATTTTGTGAATGAAAATCAAGTGTGAGTCTCTATGTAATGGAGGATCGAATGAGAGTACATAATCTTGATAGAAGAGTGAAGTTTCTATGAAATCTGTACATTTATGAGTCAAAAGAAAATTATGAATATCCAGTGATGAAGGTGATGAGATATGGTAGTGACCTGATCATTGATCATCGAAGAGATCAACGAATGAAAACAAGTAATCAGACTAGCCTTAAATCCTTAAAACGACCAGTCTTGAAAGTATTCTCGATGCCTGGTTGGATGAGTATTCCCATTGCCCAGTTGGAAAAGTATTCTCAGTGCCTGATTGGATGAGTATTCCTGGTGTTCAAGGACCAATTAAACCAGACTAGACTCACAGTTACACAATAATTTATGAAGGTGTAATCCTAGTGTCTGGTGGTTGGTTAAACTAGATCAGAGTAACCTTCTAAAGGTGCAACATTAAATTTCCTGTGGATCGGTGGCATGGTGACCAATTAAGCATTCTTAGTGGTGGAGACATGCATTATTCTCGATGGTCCAGTGGTTGTGGTGGTTAGTTAACTATAATGTTAAACCAAAGAATTAAAGACGGTTTAGTGTGCAGAGGTTTAATAAAGGGATGAAGGGGTTTAAGGTCGACTTGGGTGCCATCAAGGAGTTTAAGAATCCATATCAGAGTACTTCATCTCAAAATTTCAAACTCAGAAGGGTTCAAAGTTCAAAGATATATCAGGACAAAGATCAACCATCCAAACATACTCGAAATTAGGGTTTGAAAGGTATGTAACTTACAATTGGCATAAATTTTGATTGGAAGATTTGTTTTTGGTGATTCAAAAATTTTGATAAAGAGAAAACATAGGAGTATTATTTTATTTTCTCACATGGAAAAGGGTTCTACAATAAATATTACTATTACTGCTCATAAAAACTCAAACATGACTTCCGAATAAAATGAAGACTTCAAAAACAGCCTAACCCAATTAAAGAACCAAATTGATTAAATAAGTGTTACTATGTTGAAACTAGTGGATTTAAGAAATTATCAGGAATACCTCAAAAGAGAATTGGAATATCAAATGAAAAATATGATGGATGAAAATAAGAATGACATGGAAAATAAGATGGATGAAAATAAGAATGATATGAAAAAGAGGATGGGTGAAAATAAGAATGACATGAAAAAGAAGATGGATGAAAATAAGGAAATATTTATGAAGTCATAGAAGCCATGTTCTTACAAAGGATCCATAAAAGGGATATGGAGATCCAAGGAAATTATAAAAATAAAGAGAACATTGGTGTTGAGACTCAATCACATATGGGGAGCATTTTATCACATTTGGAGAGCACAAATATTGAATCTCATAATCATGATTATTCATTACTTAAAATTCCACATTAGCAAGGTTTTAATGTGTCACCAAGGAACTACTTCATTCCAAAGATCGATATGACTAAGTTTGATGGTAAATATCCTATAACACATATATTCCATATGGATAAATACTTTGATATACATCAAGTTCCAAGTACAAAAGGTACCTATTTCATTCTTGTATTTAGAAAATGATAAATTTGTTTAGTATCAATGGATTTGAGAAAGAAAAATAATTATATTATATCTTGGTCCATTTTTATAGATGTATTGATATCACATTATAGGGATATTAAGAGAAATTCATTCTTTAGTCAATTGATAAATCTTTAGCAAAAAGGTCTCGTTATAGAGCACATTCAACAATTCCAAAAGCTTAGTCTCATGTCAAAGAACATTCTTGAGGATAATTTTTTAGATATCTTTATGGGCACTTTAAAGGAGAACATTCAACATGAGGTGTGTCTCTTCAAACCTAAAAATCTAGATCAAGCTTTCAATATGGCAAGGAAAGTGGAAAACAAAAATATGGCTACTAGAAGGGTGGTCGCTAACAACTATAGACATAACCGTGTTTCCTCTCCTAACCTCAATCAAACGAGGGGGTTGACACCTTAGAAAATGGATGAAAGAAGAAGATAGGGATTGCATTTCAATTGTGATAAAAAAATACTATAAGGGGAATAAATGTGGTGAAAATAAATTATTCTACATAGACTGTGAAGATCAAGAAGATCAAGAATTAGAACCATCACAATATCTAGTTCTAGAAGATACTACTCCAACGATATCTTGTCATGCATTGGTTGACATCAATAATCCACAAACCCTCAAGATACAAGGACACATCAAAAATAAAAAGGTAACAATGTTGATTGATTATGGTAGTACTCATAACTTCATCAATTACAAATTAGCAAAAGATCTCAATTTCTTTGTATATCTAGCACTAGAGTTTCGAGTAATGATTGCATATGGAGGTACCATAAATTGTTCTAGGAAGTGCCATAGTATTAAGCTCAATATGGGGGAGTATTGTTTGGAAAGTCCCATGATTTCCATCCAAATGGATGGTGTTGATGTTTTATTATGGATCCAATGGTTAAAATCATTGGGAAATACAAAGCATGAGATTTTCCTCATATGGAAAGGAAATTGGGCCTAGAGGTATCCAAAGGAAATCCTCTAAGGTGATAAACCCTAATAGCATGAAACAATTACTCAGAAATGGACACCATGGTGTAATTACACAATTATGCTCATTAGATGTTCAAAATTTTACATACTCTGCTCCATTAGATCTACAAATAGTTACTAACAATCATTCCAAGGTATTTGGAGAAACGCCTGATGGAACACTGAGAGGGGGGTGAATCAGTATTATGAAATATTTTACCACTTTTAATTAAAACATGTAATCATTAAATTTATCAGCAGTATATCATCAATATATCATGAGTAGTATCAATCAACAGAGCATAACAAATAACCACATATACATAGTACACCAGAGTTTCCGTGGAATCCCAAATGGGAGAAAACCACAAAATGATTTATTATATATCAAATATTTCATTCATAGGAAGCACCAATTTCCAAATTCTCCAGCACCAACTAGAAGGAGGCACCAACTCCTCGATTTTTCCAGCACTAATCGGAAGGAGGCTACGAAACCATGATTTATAGGCACCAACCTGAAGGAAGCTCCAACTTCTTGAGTTCTTCGGAACTAACCAGAAGGAGGCTACAACCCCCTTTCCTTGCCCCGTCCTTCCACCATTAAATATAAGTGTAGACTCATTGTCACTACCACTGATCAACATGTAACTTCCACTGTCACAGATACATCAACTTGTCACTGTCCCTGCCACTGTAACTATCGTTGTCACTGTCACTTTCACATAAACCTGTAACTAATAATCAACTGATCATCCAACCTGTCACTGTCTATCTCACTAATCAATCAACCATAACTAGATCCACTCACATGGATATCAAAACCATCACCATACCATGTACATCAACTTGTACCATACCATGCATGAACCATGTACTAGAACCTGTACCATACCATATGCCAAATATCCAATATGTGCCAATGCCTCAACAATGTACCTCGAGTATGCACCATAACCATCAAGATGATATACCAAATATAAACCTCAAATATATGCCAATATCAAAAATGTGTGCCTCTAACAAAGAACCATAACATATGGACCACTGATGGAAAGAATTGGGAGATGCATGCTCTTACCTCCCTCTCCCATATGCATGCCCCCCTCTCTAGGAGAGGTCTTGGGGCCTCCCACTTCCTCTCCCTCCATTTCCTCCAAAGATGTTAAGGCCTTTGCCTCCCTTACTGCCTCACTCCCCAAGATGAAAAAACAAAGACCTCCAAAGTTTGTGAAAAAACTAGATTATATCCCTTCGGTTCAAATCCAAGGAAGCTCCAGAACCCTCACTCTGAAATTTGCAGAACAGACACTCATTGGCTAGTTCACAGGAATTTGGCCTTCTCCGTGAGCCATGGCAATCTGGATCGATAAGAACTGGAAATCTCATCTGAAAGGAAATCTCTCACACTTTCTTTGTGGAAGAGGCTTCTTTTCCTTTCTCTTCGAAAACAAAACAGATAGAGATCTCATATTCCGAAGCGAACCATACTTTATGGGCTCTAGAGATATGTATCTCAATAGTTGGACCTCGAATTTTAATCTTGAGAATGATATTCCTAATGTAGTCCCAGTATGGGTTCGCCTCCCCTTCCTCCCTCTGCATTGTTGGAATAGCGAAACTATTCGAGTTATAGGAAATACACTTGGAAAATACATAGATCGAGCAGAACCTAAAGATGGCCTCCAAGACTGTGCACGCATATGTGTAGAAGTAGATCTGGAAAAAGGCATGCCCGAAGATATTAACCTCACCCTGGACAAATGGAACTACATGCAGCAAGTAGACTATGAACAACTGCCCTTCAAATGCAAAATCTGCCATGAGT
>JZKD02S0140874.1:134817-154661 GCA_000966675.3 Picea glauca | reverse complement strand
ATGTACGAGGAGGATTTTTTATGAATTAAATTATTAAACAATAAATTAAAAGGGATTTTGGGAGAATAATGGACTTAGGAAATCTATATAAAGGAGGGAGGAGGAGATGATGAGGGATTTTATTTTGCATAACGTTATGCTGCAAAAATCTATACTTGACTGACTTAGCTTGTGGGAGTTGGGATACCCAACTCGGTGAGGAGTGGTAGCTCAGCCTTGTGAGGCGAGTTGGGAGCTAGTTGATTCTTTGGTTAGTGCGTGTAGCCCCTTTGCAGATCGGGTGGCTAAGGGGGAAGAAGAGTACCCCTAGCATTGGTTGGAAGGTACCGGTGAAGTCTCATTGGTCGACAAGCAACAGTTGCGCGGAGCGCTCAGGACATCAACTCAGAGCGGGCGATTGGGCAACTGTATTCTTCCTTTATTTCTGTGTGGTAGATTGTTAGTGTGATTTATGCTTTCAGTTATGTATGCTTAATCAAGTAAATAATATGATAGTCTTAGCATTCTAGTTGATGACTGAAATTTCCCATAGCCTTAGCTTGATTTTGATTGATTTCACATGGCCTTCGATCCCTGCATGACTTGACCATCCTAAGTTTTTATTGGGATGATTGCGGTTTATTCTTGCCTTCGTACCTAGCTCATCGGTCCTTTCCTGAGAAGTCGTCCAGGAGCCTGATCTACGGTCATCGCTTCGGTGTTAATAGACCTATGGATCTCAACACCCTACTTTTCTATGCGTGGATGACGAGCGAAGGACGTTCCTGCCAGTCGTCTATCCCTGTTGATTGTTCTTGGTTGATTGACGATCTTTGTGCCTTTTCATGTTGAGTAATTCTACCATTGTTATCATTCCTATCCCCAATTCTTTTAACTCTCTGCTTACCTATGTCTTGATGGACGAATTACTTATCTTTTACTCTGAATTTTTTTTCTTCTTACAATCTGGCGAATTTTTCACTCTACAATTAAATACCTTGACTGTAATTTTTTCCTCTGCAATGGTTTACAGTTCGGTGGTGATAGCTCTGCGTCTCAAATCTGTAGTTTTCTCTGCGATCTATATTTTGTAATGGCATCTTACACTGAGTTTCGAAACACTAAACCTCAAAATTTGTCTCTGCGTTTTATTAGATTTGATGGAAACATACCTAGCAATTCAACACTTTCCTTCACTCTGCATTTATAATTCTTGGGCCTACACTTTAATTTTTCTTTGCAATTTCGTGTAATTCATGGGCGAATTAACACAGGGAATTTACCCCCTTTGTTTTCTTTACATTCTTTAGACTGCGATTATTACTTCCTTTAGGGTGATTCCTTTGATTGACTGCGAACTAAATCTTAGTACTACGATTTGATTCTGGCCGATTTACCAGCGTTATATGTTTAAATTTATGCTAATTTCTTATGTTAATCTTGTTAAAACTAGTGATTTAAATGCCAATATATTATTATGCTAAATATAAACCGGCCCTGTAAAACAGTAATGAAAATTAATATGGGCTTTAATCTTTTTAAAATTTGTGAATTTAATGCAGCATTTAAATATGCTAATTATTAAACCAACTGTGTAAAATCGCAAATTCTATAGATGTTGATAGAGAATGGTATAGACGTGGTTGGGTATGGTGTTGATAGCGATGTACAACAATCCAGGTACAATTGATAATGCGTGTTAATAATATTGTGTGTTAATAATTCTTAAGCAGCGATTTTCATTTATGAAGGACAGACATATAGCGAATTTATTCCCGAAAGGCAGTATGAAGGAAGTTTGACAATAATGATGACAACATTAAGATAGCTTTAACCTTGGATAGAGATTCCATTCTTTTTACAACATTACTATTTTTAGTTAGAGATTTTATGCAGCGCAAATTTTTACATTATTACAGGGTAGCATTATTACATGGTAGCATTTTTACATAACTACTTACAACTGTGTGTTACGGTAGATACATCAACGCCCTTCCAGAATGGATATCCATTTTGTATCAGTGTTTTAATGGCAATTCAGATCTGTAATGGCAGGTAGTGGTTATTTTATCAATGACTCACCCCTTATATGTTGGTTTTGTATATGGGTAAATACTTGTTCCAGGATCCAAGGCACTTTTGAGATGGACGTGAAGCACGTTGACCTGTAAACCTCAAAAATAATAAGTATTCATGGGATAATGTAAGAACAATAATTGTCATTCCATTGGTACATTTATGACGCAATCTTAAATTATATATTGTATATAAATCCGTCTATCAACAACCCCTTTTATTAATACTTGTTGTCAATTCAGTTATGTATAATTAATAAGGGAGGAGAAAAATAAAATGTAAATAAAGTTTTATGACTCTCCTGGTGTGAGGAGTTTTAACTTTACAATGAATTAAATGAAGTTAGAAGCAAAGAAAATCTTGGAACAAAAAAAAATAGTCATGATTAATTCTTAATCCAAATAACAACATTTGATTCTTGAACCTTAACCTGTTGTTGAGTTTATGTTACTTGAAGGTTGGTTGTTGGTTAACACTTGGATGAGGTAAGATGACTTGTGCTAGAATAAGTTCTTGATGTCTAGATGGTTACAGCCTTTAAGCCTACCTTGAGTGTAGTTATGTTGCGCGAGATTAATGGTTGAAGGGTTAATAGTTTCGCTAAATTGTTTTTAGTTAAACCGTAAATGGGTTGCTTGTGCCTTTTTCCTTAAGTCGATTTGTGTTTTGGGGGTTGGGCGCTTGGGTATAGCCCGCGTGTAATTGGCAGATATTTAGGTCTCCTAGATCCAGGGGGTTGCTTGGTTTAGTGGTCTAGATAAGTGATATTGCACCAAGGTTACTGTCATGCCTATCGCCTGGTGACGGCATGATTCCTAAGGAGGGGATCATGGTGTGCCCTGATGGATAATGGTGAATGATAACCTGGCCGAAGTCTGGGCTTCCCGTTGTGGGCATTTGTTCGTTATAAATTTGCTATCAGCGCTTGGGACGAACGCCTTCATGCATTTGGTTGTGCGTTATCGAGGTTCTAGTTATCTTATAGTTGAGGCTGTTGTGTTGGGATGGGGATGTTGTCCCTTATCTTGTAGGTGTGGTCATATTTGTGTCAGGTGGGTCGTTGTTCCTCCTTGTTGTTTACACATGTTTCAACTAGTTTCCCTTATGCCCGCGCGTGGAGTCATAGTGGTCTGTTACCTATTCTGTGGGCGTGGTGCTCACCATTAGATGCGTTGTTTAGTCGTAATTGTTGTTGTCGTCCTGCTTTAAAAAAAAAATGCACTTATGCTTCACTTGCGGTCGTAACGATGGGGATGTTACAATTGACATGATTTATACTTCAACAACCTTGTTGGATATAGTTCATCTCTAATCATTAATTGAAGATCTTATTTTGGATTAACATCTTGCTTATTGAAATTTTTTTATTTGTATATGAATAAGCAATCTTATGTAATATGGTCATTATGGAAGAGTGTTATATATAATGATCATACTTCAAACTTGGACATGCTAACTAGGGCTTAGGCATATTGTGGATGCACACCCTCCATGACCACTTCTCCCTAAGGTGGGGGTGGCATGCTTGCAAGGAGGCATAAGTGAGAGTCTGAGCCTGTGGAGCACGGAGAGAGGGGATAACCACCACCACCTGCAGAGAACAGAGAGCCACCGACTGTGGAGAATAGTGGAGGAATGCCAGAGATGGTCGAGGATGATGGAGTGACAAAGGCCATGAGGGAGAGAGGGTTAATTCGTGAGCCTTCAAAACTCTCATCCTCTGCATGCACGCGAACTAGGGTGTCATATTGAGGCCATGCAGGTGACAAGCGGGAGAAGTTGGCAGAGTAATGGTTCGACACCTTGGGGGGAGGAGTGGTTTAATTCGCATGAGGAGAGGATGAGGTGGAGCGCACCAAGTCGTCGTTTCGCACATCGGGGGATCTCATGGTGCTCTCTAGGCGGATATTAATGTAGTGATTTAAGGATTAGGTGTTAACGAGTTATGTAACTACTCCCCTTCTCTCATACATATTATGTAAAGAGATTTGGCATCACTCAATTAAGAAATCAATCCATTCTCTTTCATTATTATGTGTATTCATGTCCACACTTATGTGTGAAAAAAATGACAACGTGAAGGCCACATTATGTTATATTAATCATATATGTGGTGTTAGCCATGTATGGTTTTTTAAGAAAAATTATGAGGCTTTAAAACCATAACTGAAATTTAAAGGAGAGAGAGTCCAAAACTTTAATCCTAATGACTAAGAAGGGGAGTTATAATCCTAATCAAAATAAAAGAAAGGGATTTCATTCATATCATCATAATATTCTATTTTATAGTTGAGAAATACAAAAGAGAAACATAATAATGTAAAGAAAAATGATGAATTTATATATATAATGTAAAGAAAAATGATGAATATATATATATATATATATATATATTTCTTTCTTTCTTGTCACAATTTACTTAATAGCAAGTTAGTTTTTAAATTGTGTCATCATTGTAATTTCTAAAAATAATAAAAGCAAGGTACAATCTTTTATTTATAAAAAAAAAAATTGCCAAAAAAAATTCAAAATAAATCATATATTTATAATGTGTTTTTAATATTATAATTTTATTTGTATTTATAATTTAATTTATAAAATACCAATAATATATTTTTAAATTGCTAAAAAATCATACAATAATAAATCATTGCACAAGTGAATTTAACCTCATTATATTTTGTAATAAAATATTAAAATAAATCATCTAAATGTATTTTTAATATTATAATTTTATTTTTATTTGTAATTTAATTTATAAAATATCAATAATATATTTTTAATATGGTTAAAAAGCATACATTAATAAATCATTGCACAAGTGAATTTAACCTAATTATTTTGCAATAGCATATTAAAATATGTTATAATAATGTATTATTCATTAAAATATTCAAAACTATTTAATGTATAAATTAATGATAATAATAATTTATGGTAAAATCTACGTAGGTATACATACTTTAACCTCCTCTGGATTTGAACTTATAACCTCTTAAAAAGAAACACATGTTCTTAACCATTAGATCCACTTAAACTAGTATCTCATTATTTAATTGCTCCTTAATCTAAAATAAATCCTTAATTATTGATCCATTGTTGATTTATTTTAGAGATTTATTTTAGATTGTTGATTTATTTTAAATATATAGTTGTTTTTTCATTGTTAATTTATTTTGGATATACAATGCAATTTTGATACTAATATTCCACATTAAGCATTGTCGATAGTATATTTTGTACTATTGTTTAACACGATATCAATGTATTGCTCTCTCACAATAAATAAATAATATTTGAAATGCATATATTCTTAAAAGATTAATATATTATTGATGGAATGCCAAAGTTTATGTTGTTCTATGCAATTTTATAGTTGTTTGTGCATGTGTGCCTCATGTTATTTTTTCTCAGAACTAGTTGTTATCTTCGTGGAGTTGTGGGATTAAAACAATTCTTTTATTTTGTTTGAAATTATATTAATACAATTTAAAATATATTAATATGATATTAAAAATAAAGGTTGGTTAGTCTATTTTGATCTAYTGTTATATATAAATTTTGGTTTGGATGTTTGTTTTGGAATTTTTTTATTTTGTTTAATATTATATTATTAATAATAATTTTATTTTATTGTTATATATAAATTTTGTTTAATAGTTTTTGGATATTTGTTTTGGAATTTTTTTATTTTGTTTAATATTATTAATAATAATTTTATTTTATTGTTATATATAAATTTTGTTTAATAGTTTTCTATAAATTTTGCTTAATAGTTTTTGGATGTTTGTTTTGGGATTTTTTATATTTTTTTTAATATTATATTATTAATAATAATTTTATTTTATTTTTATATATGAATTTTGTTTAATAGTTTTGTATAAATTTTGTTTAATAGATTTTGGATGTTTGTTTTGGAATTTTTTTTATTTTGTTTAATATTATATTATTATTAATAATTTAATTTTATTATATACATAAATTTTATGTTTTTTTAGATTTTTTGGATTTTTTTATTTTATTTAATATTATATTATTAATAATAATTTAATTTTAAAATTAGAATCGAGTGAGAAATTAAAGTGATGTATGAGATTTTTTAGTTCACATTTAAAATAAATGAATATTTTTTTATTTTATTTAATATTATATTATTATTATTAATTTAATTTTAAAGTTATAATATAGTGAAAAATTAAAGTGATGTATGAGATTCTTTAGTTAATATTAAAAATAATTGTTGGTTAATTTGTTTTGATTCACTATTGTATAGGAATTGTGTCTTGGAGTTTGTTTATATTGTTTTGGATGTATAGGAATTGTGTTTTGGAGTTTGTTTATATTGTTTTGGATCTATAGGAATTTTGTCAAAGGTTTGTTTATATTGTTTTGGATGTTTGTTTAGAAATTTTTTATTTTGTTTGACATTATATTAATAATAATAATTTAATTTTAAATTCATTGTTTAGTCATAAATCAAATTGATGTATAAGATTTTTTTGTTTGCATTAAAAATAAGTGTTGGTTAGTTTGTCTTGATTAGCTATATAGAAATTTTGTCTTGCAAATTATCTATATTGTTTTGGATGTTTTTCTAGAAAAATTTGTATTTTGTTTCACATTATTATTATTATTATTATAAGGTTGTGGCTTAGTTATGTAGTGATTTGATTAATTAAATCTATTAAGGTGTACATACCCTAGCTATGTATGTGACCTCTTAAGAAGAAACACACGCTCTTAACCATTAGACTTACCCAAACTATATATGACATTAAAAATAAATAAATTATAAAATACATTATTCTCTAAATCATTTACTTATTAAAAATTAAAAATTGAAATTAACTTTAATTTTATATTAGGAATATTGATATATATTATAATAATATAAAATTACTCATTACAAATAAATTTGTAAATCAATTTTAAATAACTATTATAACTATGTAAAATTATTTATTACAAATCATTTTCATCTTCTAAATAAATTAATCTAAGGTAACTAGATTTTTATTGAATTAATCTCAAGTAATTAATTTGTTGTTAAATTTTATTATAATAATAAAAGGGATCCTATAAATTAACATGTAGGGAATCAACCCCATATTATGTAAATACAAACCCGGCCAGATTTCAATTCCACTCGATAAAAAAAAATTATAAACCATCTTAAATATTGATAATTATATGTAAAAATATATTATTTTTAACATATTTATACTATACTATGATATTTTAATTAAAAACAATTATTGTTCTTAATTCTTTCATATTTTATCTGATATTTTCAAGTACCCATAAGGTAAAACATTGAGGAAATGAACTTTATACATCCTGAAAAAGTACAACCCAACTAAACATTGAGGAGGTGAAGTTTATACATGCTGAAAAAGTAAAACCCAACTACTTATCAAGTGGACTTCAAAACCATCTAAAAAATGATGTGATGCACTTTAAAGTTAGTTTAGTGGAAGTTCATAATGGTTATATCGATTCCTATGCTATAAACTATATTTATTCTTGGTATTGATGAAATTTAATCCATGATTGGTTTTGTGTTGTGTTGTTGTTATACATAGGGTAGAAATTATTTTAAGAATGGCATTCTACTAGGTAGTTTAGTCTTACAAGGAAGGTAGAAATTGAATAGTGGAAGCTTGGAGTATTGAAGATAAACTATTTTATTATTATTTTTATTATTATTATTTTAAATTGTTTTTAAAAACTCAATAATGAGTAGTTAATAAAGAAACTTTTTTTTCCAATAGAAAAATATCTCAAAATTATATTAAGGTATAATTTCATTTACAACAACAGTATCGATCCTATATTGATACAAAATGGATCAGTCATAACAGAAAAGTCTAAAGTCTAAGTTTGATACATAGATAGTCAAACTATTCCAAAAAGACAATACTAAGAACAATAGTATAGTAAGTAGGAAAAACTCAGATATAAGATATTATATCTTCTACGCTCCAGAACATATCACATTGCCCCTTACCCAGCTCAAACTTCAAAGATGTTTAAATGTGTATGAGGACTCTATGCCCCATTACACCATTGAAAAAAGGACAACCTGCCTTCTGATTCCCTGAGCGCCCTTTTGGATAATATGTCGGCCTCTATATTATGGTCCCTGTAGATATGTTGGAAGCTTATGTCTTGAAATGAATTTGCTAGTTCCTTTGTCTTCTGCTTCTAGCCTTCAATGTTCACCGCATGGAGATTACCTTTTAGATTTATCCAATCAATTATTACCTTCAAATCCCCCGGGATTTGGAGTTTTTGGATCGACCAAAATGTTGTCATCGTGAGTGTTTCCCACAATCCCATGAGCTCTGTCTTGGTGTTTGTTCCGGCTCCGCAATTAATGTACCATTTAATAACATTCGACGCATGTGTTTTGATGATACCACCTGCTCCGCAACACTCGCCATTTGATAGGGTTGTGCCATCAAAGCATGCCAAGGAAAAACCCTCAGTCTATGTAATGGTACACACCTTGTTTGGAACTAATTTGAGGGACAATGGCCACCAAGAGAAAGATCTAGATATATTGTGCATCACTGCGAGATGAGAGGGGGTTCTCTCCTCGAAAATGGTCGTGTTCCTCTCATTCCATAGGTCAACAAAGAAACTTATTGATGTGAATCATATTATAATATTGGTATGTTTATCGAAGGAAGTATGGATACATTAAATAAAATGGTCATAGTGAGATTGATGCAAATGAAATGAATGAGACTTTATTTTATTTTTTAAATCATAACTTATTTTTTATATATAATGATATTATGTAGGAATTTGAAGATTAGGCATTGATAGTTTGTATGTATTAATTTTATTAAAATAATTGAAGGTTAGTTTGTCTCTTTTGTCCAGTTCAAGATATGGATTTTGTGCATATTTATATAGTAGTCTAGTTATAGTGTTTGCAAATAAGGTAACTAAGTTGGTAGGAAGGATTAACTCCCAGTCCTCATTTGTATGTATGGATGTTATGTGTTTTCATGGGTGGTGTCGGTGGTCATTATTAGTATACTCTACTTTAAATATTAGTGAAAATGTATAATTCTTCAAACCAATGACATCACTTTTTTTTTCACTTTTGCTTAATCTTGATATATCAAACAATGTATTTAACATAGTGATATGCATCCACATGCAAAATAAAATGTTGACATTAATATTAGAATTTGAATTACATACTTAGGAATCTAAATCCACAATATACAAATCCAATACAAATTTGTGGAATTCGATACTAACACTTTTGGAATTGAAAATCACATTTCTAGAATCAAAATTCACACTTCTAGAATCAAAATTCACACTTTTGGAATCAAAATTATCACTTTTGGAACCAAATTCACACTTTGGAAAAATCAATGGTCATACTTTTGGATCCAAATTTTCACTGTGGAACCACAGATATTCACACTTTTGAAGTATATATTCCAGATTATAATCCCATATTTAGAAAAATTGGTGTTAATTGTATGGACCATTGTGAGGTATAGCTATTGGGATGAGGTCCCACTATAGAGAACGGATTTTCTTGAATCAAGGAAAGGCTTGGCACTAGTCAACTTGTAACAGAGGCTACAACTACAAAGTTGACCTATAGTAGAGAGAGTCCATTCATGCCATAGGAAAACATAGACTTCATAATCACATAACAATAAGTTTGTATTTGTTTTTAAAGTGTCTTCTAGTTTCACATAATTAATATTTGGACTATAAGTGTTGTGCTAAAATTTTGTATTAAAACTAAAATTTCTAAGTGAGTGAAGATCATTTTGGAACATTTTCATTTGTGGAGTGTCTTGTTGTTTGAGACATTAGTAATATTTGTAACACATTGAGTTATAAAAAGAGTTTGCCATGTTTAAACTAGTTAAAAAATTGGTCTATTTATACTATATTGTGTTGGCGGAAATCAAATATTTATTGGAAAAACAATTTACCACATGGAAACAAAGATTTCTTGCAATAATAAAAATTATTAGACAATCTTGTCTTGGGAAAGGAGATATGAAGTATAATAGATGCATATGCTCAAGATGAGTATGATGCAAGAAATAGGGAGGTTGTGATGTTGATCAAGCTCTTTGTGATCAATGATATGTTGCTTGATTCAAGTGCAAGATGGTAATGATGCTTTCAAAAATTGAGGGTATTTGAAAAACATGCATGAGACATTAGATAAAAGAAGATATTCATTCTTAAATAATTTATTTTTTCAATTGACAGGTAGGAATATGAATCACTTCAAGAACACTTATTGAGAATTACGGATATTAGAGACCACTTGAAAGAGATTAATAGAAAGATTGAAGAAAACGATCGGGTAATAACTACATTGAGAATGATACCTCCTTCATATGATTTTTTTTCAGAACTTAAGTATAACTTCTAGATATGTTAATCTCACTTTTGAGTAGTTAAATAATAAGATTTTATAGAAGGATAGGTGGAGGGAGTAGTTTGGTAGTAGTAATGAGAATGGAGAATCAAAAAGAACCTTAAAAGCACAATTTAAAGAAAAAGGAAAGCATGTGTATGGAAACAAGAGTGGGAAAGGTATGAATTTATTTTATGATGGTAATCTAGGACATAAGGCCAAATTTTGCAGGAAATGGTTGTGGGACAAAAAAACACAACCAAGAGCCTCCCTTCAAAGATGGTGTGATACAAGTAAGACAATGTCATTGAATTCAATGAGGAAGAAGAATTTTATGTTTATGGCTTGTGATAATGGAGCATTCATTAGGAGCAAAATGATTGGTACATTGATTAAGGTGCATAACAATATTTTACTAATTAAGCAAACTAGTATGTTAATGATTTCATTGAGGATAGTTCCAACTCTAATTATATTATCTTGAGTGGTGAAGAAGAATATAGAATTGAAGGAAGGAAGTGTGCAACTTTAGATGACATTTAAGAAGTTGTTATTTAGGGATGTCTACTATGTCCTTGGTTTGCAAAAGAAAAGAAGAAATACTTTCTATTAGTTTTATCATGAATCAAGGCCACACCTACATGTTGTCTTCAATAATAATATTTGTTTTATTATTGACAAAGGGAGAAAAAAGGTGATTTCTTTGAGTGTGAAAGAACAATTTTTGTTTAGACTAGTGGATGGTGAAGAGAAGTTGACTGCTATGAGAGAAAAATTGGAGGAATGAGAAGGTAAACATATCCATTATGTCTTATCTCTTAATGTTCATGAAGAGTGGAAGACCCTCAAGGAGGATGAATATGGAGAGATGAAATGAGATGGTGCTTCATGTAAGCAACATATTCAATATGCTGTCTTTGGTGAGTTTTTTGAAGAGAGGAAGACCCCAGGGAGGGTAAATATGGAGCAGTGAAATAAGATGGTGTGTCCTTTGAGAAGAAAACACACAAAAATGATATGATTAATCACCAATATGTGGAGGAGGTGAGTTCAGTGAACAAACCAATTTCTATGTCAATGGTGGAAAGGATGATTAGTAAACCAACATTGTTCTCTCTTGGATAGAAATACAGTGACATGATTTATACTTCAACAACCTTGTTGGATATAATTCACCTCCAATCACTAATTGAAGATATTATTTTGCAATGGGTTGAAAATATCTTGTTTGTCTAAAGTTTTTTATTTGTATATGAACAAGCAAATCTTATGTAATATAACCAGTATGGAAGAGCATTATATATAATGATCATACTTAGAACTTAGACATGTTAATTAGGACTTAGGCATATAATAAACTCTTAATAATAAATTGATGACAATCATGAGTTAATTAATGTAGGCTTTTAAGGATTAGGTATTCGGGAGCTATCTAACTACTCCCCTTCTCTCCTAGCTACTATGTAAAGAGATGTCGCAGCACTCCATTAAAGAATCTGAAATCCATTCTTTCCATTATTATGTGTATTATTATCTACGCTTGTGTGTAAAAACTGACAATGTAGAGACCACACCATGTCATGTTACTCACACATGTGGAGTTAGTCATGTATGGTTTTCTAAGAAGATTTTAGAGGCTTTAAAACCCTAACTCGAATTGAAAGGAAATGATCCAAAACCCTATAATTCCTAATGGCTAAGAAGGAAAAATATAACCCTAGTCACAATGGGAGAAGGGGGTTCCATTCATATTATAATATTTTGTGTTCCATATTTAAAAAATGCAAAGGAGAAACATAACATGATAGTATAGAGGAAGATGATGACCTTCTAAATGTTTGTATCAAGCCAAAATGTTAATTTACTTCATAGTAAATTAGTTTTTAAATTGTATTGACATTGTAATTTTTAAGAATAATAAAAGAAAAACACAAATTTTTCCCTCACAGATTTCTTCAATATAAATTTTGCATCTATGATGTGTTTTTAATATTATAATTTTATTTATATTGATCAATTAATTTGTTAAAAATCATACATTAATAAATCATTACACAAATGGACTTAGCCAAGTTATATTTGCCTTAACATATTAGGATACGTTATCATGATACACTATCTAATTAAAATATCAAAACAATTTATAAATCACACTCTTAATTGATTTTCCTATTAACCAATGTACAAACAAACTAATATATAAATCAGTAATATAAAATTAATCCCATTGCTTAAGTAAAAATATGTTGCTCCTTGATAATTATTGGCCCATTGTTAATTTATTTTGAATATATAATGCAATTTTCGTTGGAATATTCCTTTCGAGTGGAAAATGTAGTATTGTTGGGTAGTTATTCACAAACCTTAGTAACTTATGTACTTCAAGGGTTACTTTTGTTTCACATAATATCATTGTATTGCCCCGTGAAAATAAATATATAATATTTTAAATGTATATATTCCTCTGAAAAAAACTATTTATATATTATTGGTTCGATGCCAAATGTCAAAGCTTATGTTGAACTATATATGCTATGCAATCCTATAGTTGTTTGTGCATGTGTGTTTGATGTTGTTTTGCACATGCCCTTGTCTCAGAAGTTAGTTGGATGGATGCCAAATGTCAAAGGTTTATGTTSAACTACATATGTTATGCAATCGTRTAGTTGTTTGTTCATGTGTATGTGTATGTGTATGTGTATGTGTATGTGTATCTGTATCTGATGTTGTTTGTTTTGCACATGTACTTGTCTCACAAGTTGAAGTTGTTTTCTAGGTGGAATTAAAATAAAWWTTTTGGACGTTGTTTTGTCATTTTTTTTTGTTGAAATYTGACAATATAAATATGCACAAAATCATTATTTTTTTGTTTAAAATCTATTTATGAATGCAGAAATGGATTCATCRTGCTGAAAAACCTCTCGGACACTTGGATTATACAGAAATAATCACTCAAATATGTGGATCTAACAATTTCTCACTGGATTTCAAGCAAATATCCCCAGAAAATATCATCGGAGAAGAATCATTTCATAAAACATTTAGACTAGAGCATTTTTTTTGTTTTGTTTGAAATTATATTAATATAATTTAAAATACATTAATATGATGTTAAAAATAAGGGTTGGTTAGTTTGCCTTAACTTGTTATTATATAAAAAAAAATTGTCTTATGGTTTTTTTACATTATTTTGGATATTTGTTTGGAATTTTTTTATTTTATTTGATATTATATTAATAATAATATAATTTTAGTAAAAACAAAATTTATGAGAATTTTTTGCTTCTTTAAATTGATGTATGAGACTCCATTTTTAAGAGATAGGAGTTTGATATTATATTAATACAATTTTAAATATATTAGCATGACATTAAAAATAAGTTTTGGTTAGTATGTTTTGATTTATTATTGTATGGAAACTTTGTTTTGTAGTTTGTCTATATTGTTTTAGATATTTGATTGGAAATTTTTTACACTGTTTAATATTATATTAATAATAATAATCGAGAGGTGGCAGGGGTTGGGGAGTCTTCATGATTTTGGAGGAAATAAACTAGTTTTCTATGCCTCGGGACTTGGGAATGTCTTTAGCAACATTGTCGAGACATACTCCTTGTGGAGAGTTGTTTCTATTGCAAAAGAAGAAAGGATAACCAAGCTTTTGGTTCTAGGGGATTCGATGTTGGTAAGCCAAGCTATGATCATAAGTCTGAGTCGGGAAGAAGTGTTCTAAACATACTCATATCAAGGATTCTTAATGTCATCTCCGCCTTCGAAGAAGTACATCATTTTTCCATATTAAGCAGGAACTAAACTCAAAGGCACATTATTGGGCTAAGTTTACTTCCTTTTTAAGCCCAAGAACCTCTATAAAAAATGTTTTAAGGGGACACCTCCCTATACCTTAGTGATTTTATCATAACTCAATCCATACTTAATGTCAAGCAACATTTGGACGCGTCGATGGACGGATGGTTGGACAATAGGGTTGTCTGCATATTTGAAGTGCATTGGACATAAAGAGGTTAATCAATGAAAATTTTGTGAGATCCATATGAAATGTGGGAGGAAATTGGTCATGGTGATTCTTGGCTCAAGTGTTTTCAATGTGGTGGAGGGTTTGGACTAGTGTGGTGCGTGGATGATTTGTGGGTAAGAATCTAGGCCTCTGCGGATAGTCATCGATGAATTCAGGTGGTGGATTTGGAAGTTTCTCCTCCCATGATGTTGGTTTCTCCTTCAGCTCTGACCAGGAATCCCTTAGTCTTCAATTTTCCTCTTCCTTTGTTATTTTTTGGTGGAAATTTATATGTTTGAGTTCTGCATTTTCAATAGAGTTTGCATCCCTTTCTTCTTATCTTTTTCAAAATAGGAATTGGGAATTTCTACTCCGGTGTTATGCGGTCTAGTCTTCTTGTTTATGGTTTGGTGCAAAGTCTTTGTAGGTCGGGTATGGATATCCATGATTGGTCAGAGGCCAGGAAAATAATTCAATGGCATGAGGAGATCACTCAGGAAAATAATGGTTTCCTTCTACACATTTCTATGAAACTCTCAGATGTGGAACATGCTAGTCCTACCAACACAATAAACATTATGAATATCCTTTCATCTCAGATGTAGAGGATCGATGCACTAGAGGTTGAAAGTCAACATCTTCGATATTTGGTTACTCTACAGTGCCATGATTCTCCCTTTTTGACTTCAAACAATCAAGGAAAAATGAATTACTTGCGTGAAGGTCAGAATCATGAAGGCACAATGGGTCAGGATCTGGTTCCCATGGAAGTTGAAGATGGCTCCCCTCATTTTCTTGAGGGGCAAGAAGTTCAAGATAATGTTCCTCCATAACTAGTTTATGTTTTTTAGAGTAGTTTTTTTGTTGGCAGTATGTAAAGCAAACAACTTGTAGAATTGTTTGGAATGTCTACATGGAAAAGGATTTATATTTTGTCACTATTATCTTAGAAATATGCTCAGTCTAGTAGAAAATTTTTGTATGATTGTTGTTTGCTTCAACACAACCCTTTTATATTAATATAAATTTATGTTGTAGTTATAATAATAATAATAATTATTATTATTATTATTATTATTATTTTAAGGTCATGATTTAATCAAAAATCAAATTGTTGTATAAGAACCCCTTGTTTATAGGATAAGGTGTTGATTTTTCATAAGCTAGGTTAAGCATGTAGTTCATTTCAATTTCATCGTGTCTTAACCATAAACAAGAATTTTGCAGCAACCAAGATCACAAGAAGAAACACCATTCAGAAGAACACAAGAAGTATCCTGGGAAACCCTTCTCAACAAGGGAAGACAACCCAGCCAAATCCTTTGCTATATTCTTCAAGAGAAAGACCTTTCACCACCAAGAATGACTTAGCACACAAGAGGGTGCTTAAGCCCTAGAAGACTAGCGCCCAAGAGAGGTGCACCTTTTCCCAAGTAGAAGTGTTTGTTGTAATTTCCAAACATACAAGAAAGATATGACTCTACAATGGAGAATCATCTCTTACTTATATTAAACTTTGACCAATCAACAAAGGCGTCTATTGGCTCAACATGGAAGACCTCTCTAAGTCAAATATATTATTATTATTAATTATTAATTATCTTTTACATTTATTATTAACCATATTAAGGTGGGGCCGACCTGTACCCTTTACATAACAATTAGGGTTACAGGTAGGTCTGACTCTTAAACAATATATAGCAAAGGATTTGATACACCCACTAGTGCTCATCCACTAGGGGCACATCCATAGGGATGTCATAGCTTTGATTCACTGCATTACATAGAAGAACCAGGTCTTCACACGTTCACCTGTGCTCGTCCACAGGCACGTCCACTCTACAGATCTGTTTTCCCACTGCTACCAACAAGAGAATCATTTGGATTCTTCTCGTCAACTCTGTTGCTCAAAGGAGGCTATCACATCATCTTCATTTATGTTCACATGACGATGTGCCCAACACTTTGGGGATTTCACACGTTCACCTCAAGGGCTCAGCCACGGGCACGTCCTAACTCAACAGATTGCTTTTCCACCAGATAATCATTTGGATTTATTTTCACTCTTTGATTGAAGGAGGTCATCTCTATGTTCCTAACTCTGTCTCAGGCAGTAACCACGTACCCTTCTTTAGGGGATTTCTCTCATGTTTGTAATCTTAGGGAAATACTCACATAGCTGCTATGTTCCACATCTCATAGGTTTGTAAGATGGAGGATGTCTCCCATAGCTGCAATCACCAACAATCCCTCTCATCTAGGGAGGAATTCTTCATCATGCCAAGTCTCACACGGATGTGTTCTGAAATTTTTCTTGGCTGGAATTATCCATACTCCCTCTCAACTAGTAAGGCATTCTTCACCACGTTAGTTTGGTGAATATGTCTGCAATCTACTAATGTGTAGGAAGGTACTGCATGTGTACGATTTTCCTCTGCATCATATCTATGATATAATAATATTTTAGCTCATCGTGTTTCGATCCATAAAGAAATGGGAGCTTTACACGCGGCTCTAGGCTATCATCATAGGATCCATCTCGTGGTCAAGTAAATTAGTCATAACTTTGTGAAGCCACATTTCTTCGCATACTCGATGTTAAATATTCTGCCTCTGTGGTACTCAAGGTCACTGAGTTTTGTATCCTGCTGCATCAGGAAACCATGGTATAATATCAACCGGTTGTGCTCTTCCGATTCACTGTACTTTCTGCTCAATCTGAATCGGCATATCCTGCAAACTCAATTTCATACTAGAGGCATATTTCAAATCATATCCAACTGTGCCTCGTATATATCTTAATACATGTTTTGTTGTTTCCTAGTGAGTTTGTCTCGATTGACTCATCACATTCGTTGCATGACATGAATCAAGTCTGGTGTTAACCGAATACATCAGTGATCTAATCAGTTGTGGATCAGTCTTGTCTGAATCATTATCAATCTTCTTCTTTAAATCCATTACGATGGATTTTTCATTCTGTCATACTGAATATTTTCTCTGTATATTTTCCTTGACTCAGGAAAATCTCATCAGTCCTCTTGTCATACTTCTTGTCCTAAGAAGTGGTGCATCATACTTAGAATCTTCATCTTGAATTCAGAGGTCAAGGATTTCTTGTATCCAACAACAAGGCTTTCTGAATAAGTCATCAAATCAGGCTCTCGTCACCAAAATCTCTTTTGCTTTCTTGGGATGTGCCTTGAGAGGCTTGCTTGTTTCTCGCCTCTTTTCAGAGTGAGTCTAGGTAGGCCTTTTACGCCCTACTGCAATATCTCTGAATATATCAACTAGAGCATTGGAATAGCTGAAATAATGTATGTCTCCCTCTGGAATGCTGAGGGGGAAAAGGTATTTGACGTTTCCTTCTTAGATAATTTTGATTCACTCTTGATTCAAGTGACTCCTCCTAAAATCTTGAAGGAGTGACAACTTCCTTTGTTGTTAACCTATCTGAAACAACGAAAGGAAACAAAACAAGGGTATCCCCTAAAGGAGATTTATGAGTACATCTCTAGAATCAAAATAATTTTAAGAACTGTTGTCATAACTATAACACTTACTTGTAATGTAGCATGATAATCTAAAAACAATCAAACCTAGGGTTTCTTTACTTCTAGTGTGTTGTTCTTCTGACATGTACTGCCACTTCTCTGAGTCCATGATTTGCACCGGGGTTTTCTTTCTCCTGCAAATACCCTTATAACAATGATGCAAATTTCATATATATGCAGGTGCATACCTGAGGGAGATGATATGATTTCTTCAATGGCACTTGGTTGATTTATGTTCTCTAGATTCTTCATGAAGAAGGTGGTTACAGTGTCACCTCTTTGCATTACTCATAATAGGTCTTCCTTTGAAGCCTTGTCTTCTAGGAACTTGAAGTTGCTTGATTTAACAAGCTTAACTTCCATCATAGTTCTGACATTGCACATTGAATCCACTTTGTTTGTATTTCACATAAGGTGATAAAAAAAGGTTCACATATGCTTTGGTAGCAACATAGATAGTGTAGAGAGGACTAGAAGGAACCAGAGCCAATATTTATGATGACACTCTTCTTTCTTTTCAACATTCCAGGAAGCACAGTGTGGATTATTCTGGTAGTATTTTTTTGCATTCACTTGCTCATGTCCTCTATATTGATTCCTGAAATCCACCACAACAAATTTTACTTGGGTTCTGTATTTTATTTGTAAGGTCTTTAAGATTTGGAAGGATATCTTTCAACCAAGATCAACTTGATCATGTGGGTAGCTGACTGAATGGAAAATAGCCTCTCAATTCTATTTTTTGAGGTATGTCATTATTGCCCATGATTCATACTTGCTCAAATTCTTAAGAAGGTCACCCATATCTAGTTCAGGAATCCTTTTGAAGTGATGAAGATGGTAAGTAGGTTAAAGGGCTCGGACGAGGAGGAGAATCATTCTCTCTAGGCCTACATGGTTCAGGAACACCACCAATAGATTTTAAGCCTTTTAATTTCAGTCCCCCAATTTTATGCTCTGTGTTAGATATGAGAGTTCCTTTCCAAAAGATCCAACACAATGAAGAATGCTTACGGAATTCTTGATCTTAGTTGAGCTTTAAACAGTACGGTCTTCTTATTACAGTGTTGTAGCTGTTATGTTGAGCCTCTTTCTAGGCAGCAGCAACCTTTTCTTAGCAGGCCGAGTTGTCAAGGGACAAGTGGCGGCCTTTCCTACTGTCCAAGAGGCTTGAACAGGTCTCGGTTTTAGGCCTGCGTTTATTCACAGGGTTAACTATATCCGGCCCCCTTAATTTTATGCTACAGGAACCTATATGCCACAGGAAGCATTAGGTCCAGCCCACCTTCTTCCTTTGTCTATTAGGGTATTGTTGTGGCAGTGTTTTAAAGGAATTCGACCACTTTTAAAATGGAAATCCACCTCTCCTTTTTCATAACTGTAGGCTTTGACCTCTTTCACAGAATTTTGGGGCAGCTTGTGGGGTTTCTTCTGGGCTTCGCCCTTTTCTTTTATGGTTGTAAGCTTCAATCTCTTCTTTTTCCATATAGATGTTTCCCTTCATTTACCACCGAATGGAGTTTCATCATCCTTCCTCTTTATACCTACAACAACGTTTTGACCTACTTTTCCTTCAAATATTTGGTATGCAATGGTTTTTTTCGAGACTTCTCTGATACCATGTTGATTTTTCATAAGCTAGGTTAAGCATATAGTTCATTTCAATTTCATCATGTCTTAACCATAAACAAGAATGTTGCAACAACCAAGATCACAAGAAGAAACACCATGCACAAGAACACAAGAAGTATCCTGGGAAACCCTTCTTAACAAGGGAAGAAAACCCAACCAAATCCTTTGCTATATT
>JZKD02S0140874.1:96871-119799 GCA_000966675.3 Picea glauca | reverse complement strand
CTTTATCACAAAACTGCAGTAAATTAACTAGTGGCTCTAATATGGAAAGAAACAACTCAATTTTACCCGATTGAGCCTCATCAAGAATGATAGTTCCGATGTGCATTGCTTTTTCAGTGTGCATTGTCTTGATGTTTTCCACTATGGACAAAGCATCATGGAAAATAAAACTGCCTTTATGTACCATAGGCGCAGAATCATTACACAGTGGGATGCAAATTTGTTTTCTCCAACCTTTAGAAGTTAGAGCTTGGAAAATTGTCTAACATTTGTTGTGCATGTTGGTGGTTTGCGATACAAATTTGACTTTATTTTACTTCTCACAAAGGTTTTTCATCCATTCAACTTCAGCAACAATATCTTTGAAAGCGAGATTCAAACTATGAATTACACTTTGGGTCCAAAAACTGTGGGCATACCTGGTCTCAATAATGACACCAGCTGCTTTGCATGAATCTGCATTGTCTTCAATGACTTGCATGATGTTTGAAGGGCTCATGATCTCAATTGTTTTTTCAATAATCCATTAAACACTCAACTCCTCACCTGAAGCAGATATTGCTCTCAAGAAGGATGGACCTGAAGCAGATATTACTACAATATTTACCAAGGTCCAAAAGACATATTGGTTGTATCAGTGTTGTCATTGGAAATAATAGACACCCCACTATTACTCCAATTGCAACGCACTGGTTCCAGCAGTGTCTCCATAATCAACTTCTCCTTCCGTAGAAGAATGGTGTATACCTTTTCAAGTTTGGTCCCTTGTAACATCTAGGTGCTTCATTCACTGCTCTAAGCATGTCTTGCCAAGATGGGGACTGAACTACATTGAAGGGAATCCCATATGCATATATGGCTCCGGCAACTCTACAATTTGCCTCTTCCCTCCCACACATGTCAAACGTTTTTGCCAAGCCGCTAATGTTGAATCTCTTCCAGGCATCTTCAATGATTAAGGGAACTTGTTATACCTTTCTTGAAGATGTTAGAGTATGCTTGTTTCTCCTCCTTTCTTCCTTGGCTAATTGTGCTTCACCAGGCACCTTTTGAAATTGTGCCTCCTCCTTTTGGCTGATATGCGTACAAAAACAAATTGCATCATCAGGAATCCAAAGCAAATGGACTTTAACCCTTGTATATGACTCTGTATACTTTTGTTTCCACTTGCTGCAATTCCATAAACAGCTTCCACCTGAGTTTTCATCCTTCTTTCCTATCTTTGTGACATACTTCCAGAGAGGAGAATCAATGGTATAATTTTGCTGGTTTTCTCCCCCATTTCTTCTCCCTCCACTCACTTCTGCACCAACAATTCCATGGCCGGAGCTTCTCTGAGCTAATGAGCATGATGTCATTAGACAATATAGGAGAACAAGAAGGAAAAAGAAGAAGAAATGAGGGCATTTTGAGTGTTTTTCAGAATTGCTTGCAAAAATGTTCTTTTCACTACTGCCCTTCAGGCTTCAAGTATGCTCTGCAAAGTTGCCAAACTGATGCTGGAGCATCGCTCCATCCCATCAGCACGCCAGAAAGCCAGTGCATCCGCGCACTAGGAGGAACGAACTCCAAGGGAAGAGAGGCACCAACCCTCTCATTTTGAACCCAAATTAAAATTTTTAATGTGATTAAATGAAATTAAATGTTGTGAGGCTCAAGGAAAGCCGAGCCCATGTGCTTGAACAGACCAAGTTATTGTAATGGGTAGAGTCTTCTTTAATGGCTGACAAGTAAGTGGATCTAGATCCGATTCGGACTAGATGGAAATTCAATATAATTCAATGTGAGTAGGTGGAGGAAGGCTCGAGAGCCCCTCTTTTGTAAAAGATCTTTGTTTTCAAAATTAAAGAGAAGGTTAGTAGTTGTAGAGAGAGCATTAGAGAGCTCAAGAGAGGAGAGGAAAGGAACTGAGACTCCATTTCAGTCCAGTCTTGTAAAACTTGTACAAAGCATTCAAATTAATACAAAAGCAGTTTTCCCTGCCCATGAGGTTTTCTGTGCGTTTCTATGGTTGTTTCTGAATGTGTTTATTGAGTGTTTTTTTTGTGTGTTTTAGATATGTTGTTAGATGCATGTATGTATTCCGTTTGCATGAATTAAGAATAATTTTTTGCCTGTAGTTTTCTGAGTGTTTTGGGCTCTCATGGCCATGCAAGGAGTGCACCTTAGAGTTGTTAGAGAACTCTAAAAGGCCAACGCAAGGAGTGTGCGAGAACTCGTCCCAGAGTTCTGTGAGGAGCATACCAGGTGGGCACACCAGAAAAATTCATAAAGCTTAGAAGGAGTAGTGCAAGGAAGACACACCAGAGTTGCTAAATACTCAGAGGGCTTTGCAAGGAGTGCATCGAGCAGACGCAAGGAGTGCATAGGGAGATTTTTTCATGAATCTCTAAGTTTGAAATCGTTTAGACGTTCAAAGAGCGCAAGGAGTGCGCCGAGGCCAATCATTTTAAGTTCACAAGCTTAGGAGACAGAACGCAGAAGTGCCAGGAGGGCACGAGAATTTGAAAAGGAGAAAAGGGTCGAGTCCCTTAGGAGTCTGAGCAATTTCAAGTTTAGAGGAGAGTTAGTGTCGCTGTGCACATAACCCAGCAAGGAGTGCACAGGCTGGGAGTCGTCAACAGGACTCTGAAGCTTAGGAGAGATAGAGGGAGGTTTCGCAGAGAGAGTGCAAGGTGTGCACATATACTCTTTCGAGTATAAGGTCTCTGTGAAAGACCTGTGCAAGGAGTGCATAGGGCCGATACTGATAAAAAGTGTTGAAACTTTCTAAGGAAGGTGAGTGCAAGGAGTGCACACAGAGAATTCCTTCAAGACGACAAGTTTGAGAAACAACGCAAGGCTCACGCTAGGGTTCGAAACCCTTCGAATCTCAACGCTCAGAAGAGATAGCGGTCACAACTGTTGTGAGGAAGAGAAATAGAAGTTTTATGAGTCCGAACAGTTCGAAGTGTTCATAGGAGGCGTCCAAGGTTCGAATCAACTTGAGTGGACAAGTTCAGGAGGGACAGCTACGCAGATTAGCTAGGGAGGAGCCGGAATCATCCAGGTTCGTTAGATCTGGAGAAGTAGCACGGGGGATAACTCTGTGAGTCGCCAAGACTTCACATGTTCGATAGAAGTCGCGCGCCGAACCCAGAGGAGGATCTAGCGAGGACTGTAGATCAACAAGTCGCAAAAGAGTTGACAATCATCAGATTTGGTGGAGTTGCGCGGAGGATAACAGTGGAATTCCTTCGGACTTCGCACATTCGTGAGTTTTGGAGCGCAAAGAAGCGGGGACTGTCAAAGTCCCGGAGCCCGAAGTACATCTGGTTCGTTAATCGGAAGGACACATGTCAGCAAATCGTGGTTTGGAGGTTTATCAAATTTAGGCACAGGAGGGAGGAATTTCCTGAAGTCTCGGGATCCATAGTGAGTTTGGACTGTCCATTCACAGAGGACGCGTGTCAGTGGATCGCCGAGTCCGAAAGACCAACCATCCGAGAGAACAAAGGCTAGGAGTGGTCAAATCCTCCGAAGCTCTGAAGAGTAGAGCTAATCCTCACCGTTGATCAGGAGGAGACACATGGCACCAGATCTAGAGGTCTGGAGGATAGACACTCCGGGAGAATAGAGGTAAGAAGAGTTCGATCTCTTCGGAGTCCCAAAGTCTGAAGTTGATTTGAACCGTCGACTAGAGGAGGACACGTGGAGGAAGGTGAGGCCCTTCGGCATTCCAGTGCTTCAGAGGAAGTAGATTGCAGTGAGGTGAGAGTTCCCGAAGGCCGGAGTCGATCTCGGCCCTGGATCACAGTAGACACGTGGTGACAGTCCGGAAGTTCGGAGGATTAGCACTCATAGAGCACGGTGAAGAGGTGTCGTGAAGATCCCCGAAGCCCAGAGCTGCGTAGTGACCACAAGTCATCGATCTGAAGGGAGATCCGGAGCCGTCCGATGCAATTCAAGGTTCGACTCTCAGGGGGCATAGAGCATTGAGCGGTGGAAATATTCCGAAGCCCGGAGTGCAGAGTTAGTGGGATCCATTGAGCTCGGATCAACGAGGACCGTTGATTTCTTGATGTGATGGTTCGGCGCTCTGGCGAATCTGTGGCGTTGTGCTTTGGAAAACTCTAAGGCCCGGAGCTGTGAAACGGGTATAGACCATTGATTTGTGGATTAACAGGAGCYGTCCGATCGGGTTCAGAGTTCGGCACTTTGCGAGYATAGAGTGTTGGAGCGGGCAGAATTTGTCGAAGCCTGAATTCCTGAAGGCTGTGTGGSCCGTAGATTTCAACGCTTGACGGGGACCGTTGATCCTCGCCTTAGTTCGRCAGTCCTTGATCTCGGTTGTTYGGGAGGAAGTATAGCTTGGGGCCGTTAAGACTCCCGAACCTCGGAGACCCAGAATCTTGACRGGATGTAGATCTCGACGAGTAATTGGGACCGTCGATTCCTTCCTTTTGTTCAGTGGTTTGTGTGTTTGGAGGTTTTGGAAGGTGGTGAAGCTGAAGCTCCCGGAGCACGGAGCTCCGGAGCACTGAATTTGTGCATGTTTGGTTAGCGCCTGGACTCGGCCCTCAGTCATATGAGATTATGTCCCGAAGTGAAGAGGGTCCTATTTTGATTTCAAAGACAAAGGAGAGGTTGGCCCATGGTTTTTAGCCCGAAGTCATGTGAAGGACTTTGCTAGGTGTATGAGGACCCTCGCGGATTCGATTCTCGTGGGGGGGAAAAAGAGGAAAGGACCTATGTTTGATTTTGGGGGCTCAGTAGGAGCCCGAGAGCTGTTTCATCTCTGAAATTGATCGATCCTAGACCGGGAGGTCGCACGGACCCCGCGTGAGGGAGGGGGTCTGCATAAAAAATGATAGCGTTGTTCTACCATTAATGCCCGCTCTCAGTTCTTCACAGAAATACCTTCCAAAACCGCTCTCCAAATTATTGTTCTGCTCTCTAAAGTCTGCAAGTACAAAATGAGAGGAATTAGGGTTTTTCTATGGTTTTGTAGACTATTTGAAGAAAAAAATGGGGAGGCCAAGTTCTTACTGGTTGTGTGGAGGCCATGTGCCTCCCCCCATTCTCTTTCCTTTGAAATACTCTTGCGTGAGAGTTTTCCTGCTATTTATCTTTTTGTCTCTGGCAGGAACTATTTTCTGCAGTGGTAAATGGTTCTCAGTCTGCCTGGAATGGATCTGGTAGAAAACTGTAGGATCCAAGCAAATCCGGTGTGGATTGGCAAATCTACAATTCTGATCCTAACCGGAAACTGGTTTGCCACCCTAGTGTGGCGAATCTAGGAATTCTGCCTGAGTAATTACTAATTTTCAATGTTGTCCAGGCTGAAGTGGGGTTGTCCTCATTTTGTGCAGCTACTTCTCTCATAAGATGGATTGCTTCTGGATTTGGTTCTTCAGTACTCGAGTCTCGGATTGTGGACCATGGGCTTACCTTCATCCTGGATTGCTTCGAGCTGTAATATTTTTGCAGAAATAATTAAGGTGTTAAGGGGAATAGCTGTATTTTATTCAGTGTTCCCATCCCCTTCATCATTTTCTGTTTCTAGATCCTGTTCTTCACTGTCCTCATTTTCCTTCTCTGATGATGAAACTAACATTATTTCCTTTCTATTTGTGTTGGGTTTCTCATCAGATTTCAGATCTGATTTTCAGAGCTTGTAGATGTGAATTGGAGGAGAAACTACTGCCTCAGAGGAATTCAAAGAATAATCTATCAACATCTGAATCAGATAAGGGTGATGAATCTCCTTTTTAGTGTTCCAATCCTTCAGATCTTGACATATGGATTCTTTTAGAAACTTTACCAAATTTACTACCTGACTCTTCTTCCATGTAAGAAGTCTAAGAGATGGGATAAAAATTGAGGAGGGGTGCTTCCTACTCGGAAGCAATGTTGATGTCACCCTAGCTACCTCCTTCCAATCGGTCAGTACTTGGATGCTTATAGCTACACCTGTTTGGTAATTCACCCCTTCTAGAAATGTTTCTGCCTAAGAATTCACAACATAACTCATCCAACTCAGGTGTCCATTAAAGACAACACTAAGTCGGTTGTCCATTAAAGATCACATAACTTGTCCGCAGTTCAAAATGTAACACTAAGTCACCACCTTGAACTCTGCCACTGTCTCGAATCTGAGTATGTACACTTCCAATGTCACTTTCAATTTCCAACCTTTCAAATAAGCTGTTGGTGTATATATTCTTATTTTCATGTTATGTCATTGCCAGAAACAGAAAATAGGTTATCAACTTCAAAAGAGGATCGTTGCTATTGTTATGAGAGTTTTCCACACACATCACTTCACACATCCAACTGCTGAAATAGGAAAACTCTGAAATGAATACTTGCTGAAAATATTGAAAGAATTTTTTTGAAACAAAAACAAAACCAAGCAAAACAATGAGAGGGAGGGGCTGGACTGCCCCATGTCACAATGTGGACCTGTCCAATTGAAAATCCAAGCAGATGTACTGACTTCGAGACAATGGATCGACTCACAAGAATAAGTCAGAAACTTATATTCAAAACTGCCCTTCTCTGCCTTCCAAGGTGAAAGGGGATGATTCAACATGTCCTTTGGGTTGATGCCCTTGTTTTAAACATAGCTAACTGTAATTTTAATGCTAATTCAAGCTAACTACCAATTAACTTTCCGAATACTTTTGGAAAAAAATGAAAATGAAAGTAGAAACGTGAAAGTGGAGGTAGAACTTCACTTCTAAGGTGAAAGTTAAGGTACCAACCACCTTACAAGTTACCCGAATGCCTTAATCTCTGTATAAATCTAATGCTATCCAAGTACATTCTGTAGTAAAATAACTCTTCTTGTACATCAAGATATGGCTCAAAACCTGCATGAAGGTGTGGAAAAGCAATGTGGAATAATGGTCTGTGATATGCCCTTTCAGGGCCTCATCAATTCTATGCAAAGACACATTACCTGCAATAAACTAGTGACACATAACGCATAATACAAGCCTTAATCCACATCAAAATTGGTTCATTATATAATTTGTCTTGTGGTGATGTCTACTGGGTTTATCATAGAAGCTTATACTCGATTCTGAATTGTCTACAGATAGAGTTATTTAGGTTCTGATGCTCCACTATTGAAGCATTGTTTCATAGAAACAGACTGTAAAAACGTTAGTTGCATCAATACATATTAAATTACAGTATGAGGTGTTTTGAATTGTAAGAGACATTGAAATCCTTGTGATTGACATTTAATGAATTTCAATGTGTCAGAAGCTTCGTGTCATAATGATGAACTATTGAAACTTTATGGATGCATATCTTCATTGTATGAACTCAAATCGGTAATATACAAGGCATATATATCCGGTTCTAAAACCTTGCCAAAGTAAACCATATCCTCAAGGCTCAGTTCTATCTAAGGAGACAGAGAAAAGATCTTTTAACATTATTACAGGGTTCAGGTCAACCGGTCAGACACTATAAAGGAACAGGATGTCAGATTCCTCCTTCAGTTCATATGCATTTCATTTTCCAATAGGTTGTGAAAAAGAGAGAATCAAGGTTTCTTTTATGATGCATAAGCTGTCTACACATGCCCAGGGCTTGTCCAAAACAAACTGCATATTATTGTCAGCACTTGCAAAAATGCCTGAGGTGCAGAAAAACTTAGCTAATTTGCAAATTTCATTTGTATGATGCCTGTGACATACTTGTGATTTACATGATGTCAGGGACAAATCTGAACCCTGTCAGCAGATTCATGTTATAGCTTGTAGGTGATAATCTATGGGGAGAGCTTTTTTTTTTTCAGTCTCGTACATTTCTTTTAATCCTATCATATAACTTGAATTGCAAAAAGGTGGAGTTATTATTTTCCTCGCTATACTCATAAAATGGACAGTGTGGTCTGATTTTAAGTGGAGATTAAGGCATGAAATGTAAGTTGCAAGTGGAGCAGACAAAGGTAAGTGAATCTCTGAGTACATGTGTTACCTGTTTAGTGCTCTTAAGAGATTGTGTTCTCTTACGAAGATTCATGCAACACTCATGTCATGGTTGTATCTGTCTGTGCTCTGAATGGTTGGCTCTCATGCTTGTCAGTTGTTGTCCTCATCCAATTTTACTCTATACTTATTAAGTCATCTATCTCAGGATTGTAGTTCATTGCTCAATAAAAATGCAATTATCATAGCCCTCCCAGGAGTGATTGGACCGACTTTCAACTTATTCCTTACAGTTCAGTCTTTCCACTACTTGAAAATATGGATATTTTCAATTTTGAGGGTCTACATGTTGGTTCATTGTGAAAGAAAATGTGTTTTCTAATGCTCCAGATATTATTAACAAGCAGGGTTTATGTTGTGCAGGTCTGGCATTGTGCTATTGAACAAAATCCATCATGTTGCCATATATTATCCAAAATTTATGACTATTTTGATGACTTATGATGGGACTTGTTACAACAAATAGTCCATGCCAAATGATGTCAAAATCTTCTATTCATGAAAAAGAAAGAGGAGGGATTCATATAAAGATGGCAACTTCTCAAATTAGCCTTCCTGAGAAAAAGGTGAAAGCTATTGTTGAGAAACTGGCAAGGGATAGGTCACTAAAAGAACCACCAATTTGTATCTTTTCAGGACGTAATCTGGGTATCTCTCATCTTAAGCGTTCTTGTGATAATATGCCATTGAAAATAAGGCGTCCTAACATTTCTGCCCAGAAAGTGCATGGTGAAGATGTTTCGGAAGTGATAAAGGTATCTGCTTATCAATGTACTTCAAAAGAACTTCAAGACAAAATGATGTCAGGGAGATGGAACAATGTTAAAGAGGACAAGGATATGGTAAGAACAAAATGTGAAGTGAAACCTGTAGTGCATGTCAAACAAAACCTGCCAAAAGTGGCTGAGAATATCATGGGTGAGGAATCTTCTGAAAATTGTCGGAGTAGCATGACAACAGAGAAAGGACAAGAGTTAGAAGATACTACAAAATTAGTTTTAAATTCATGTCATTCTCCTAAAAGTAGGGAAAAAGGAGAGATATTTCAGGAAATAGATCTGCATTTTGGAGAAGAGGACTGGTCTAATTTGCCGATGTGGTGTAGCAGTGAAGGAGATGCAGAAGGGGACATCACCTTTTACTCACTTTCTGGAAGTGAGACATCCTCATCCTCGTCAACTTTGGAATTGTCAAATTTCTCCTGCAGGAGTGAAGCTAGCTCTTTTTCTGGGAAGGAGAATGAGCTGTTGTCTCCCCTTTATTCTTCTCCGGTTTCAATAGATGCTTCCATTTTCAGTCCCAGCCTTATGTGCAAGTCATCTTTACCAGCAATGCATTTACAAAAACAGGCTATATCTACAGATACATTAAGTCATGATGACAAAGAAATATTTCCAGCGCATCCTCAAACCAAGTCATACAACCAATCTCAATCTTATGAGTACTTAAGAGTTCCAGAGGGAATGATGGAAACGACAGAATGTTCAGAAGTAGGCAAAATCAATGAAATTGCATCCTTTTTAAAATACAAAGAAATTTCACCCTCAACTAGTACAAATCTTGAATCTTGCCATTCTCCAGGGATAGGAGTTACTATTGAGAAAGAAGATTCCAGGCCACCTAATGAACTAGGTGTTAGTCCAAGATTTTTACTTCCTACAGAAGAATGTCTTGGAGGTCTTGCTGCAACTGAAGTATTATTAGCTAAAGATTTCACCCCAGAGATAAATTCAGATATCTCACAAGACGGAAATGATGCAGCATCCCAGCTCATATTGAAAACAGAATATTCAATGGATTTAGGATCTCCTCTAACAGAGGCTTTTGAAGAGAATGGAAATATCCAAATTGATGACGGTGCTAATGATTTTGCAGTTACAAATATGGATAGTTGCTATATTAAGGTGGGTGATCATACCTCCACAGTTAAGAGTACTCCAGTTCTTGATTTGCCTATACAGAGAGAAAGTTCAGATGTTTCTGTGTCACTGGGGACCTGCCTACCACTTGTAGACAGGGATGATAATAGGTGTATTCATGAAACTTCATCTGTCTCTTCCATGGATACTCGAAACACCATGTCTTCAGAAAGTCTTCAATTCACTCTTCAAAGCATCATTTCAAATGATCAAGGGAAACGGTTTTCTTCAACTGAGGAAACATTTCTCGAATCAAACACAGCATCATGGATTGATCCTCAATGTAGTAAAAGGCATGTTAATGTACCAGTTAAATCAGTCGCATCTACTGACCAGCTGCAATGTGAAAAACTAAACACAAAAGGAAGTTCAATGCATGCACCGAGAAACTATGTGAATAGAAAAACTAAGAGTTTCAGTTTCAGTCGCTGCCCAGATCACCCAATACAAACTAGAGAATCTTCCTCTTCAATTGATGGCTGCAAAGTTTGTGGGAACGTGACAGTTAGCCATGTAGGGTGGTTAAACCCTACAGAAAAACATCCTGAAACATATCTTGCGGGCAGCTCCCCTCATGGAACTTTGGAAGTCCCTTCATTGCATCCTTTACATGAAAATACTAGTGTGTGGAGCTCAGAAAGAGCCAGCATGAAATTAGTTCAAAGAAATCATCATCTATGGTCTTCTCCTGGACACGTTCAGCCCATATCAAAAATATTGAATAAGGGATCTATGCCATGCAAACATCCGTTGAATGTGGATTTAGAAAATGGGGTCTTCAGAAAGCCGCTCTCACCCATCTCAAAAAGAAGTGGCAGTTCTATTATCTGGAAACATGAACTAGTTCCAGAAAAGCTACCTATATCTACACCAGAGACAGAGCATAGTCATCCAAGTGCATCAGCTTCACCTTCTCATCCTTTGATATCACAGGGTCTTCTTCACTGTTCGTGCAAGGATGGCTTTCCATATTATAGCTTTTCCTTGAATGAGTCTGAAAAGGCTCTTGTAGCCAAGAAGTGGAAACTCAACAACCGTGGCAGAGAAGATTTTGATTGGTTGTACACATTTCATTCTGGTCCAGATAATAAGACAATTTTAAATCTTCTTAAAAAGAACAAGAATAAATGGGTAGCCTCAAAGGATGAGAATGTTTTTGATCTTGTGGGACACATGAGAGTCTCCAGTTCATTATGCCCCGAGACTAACAGTTTTGGTAGCTTGGAAATTGCTGTGGAAACTGAATTTGTTCTATTTGGCATAAACATTGAACACGTCAAAGAGAGACCTGCAAGACAAGCAAGTTCAACAGAGAAGAGCATTATTTTTCCTGATCTGTCGAACCATACAAGAATTCCAAATGGAAACTGTGGTGATTCATGCTCTACATCAATAATATCCTCTAGTCCAATTACCGACAATAGTAACTTTGTTCCAAGCTATGCGGTCTATCCTAAAAATTCCATCAAGAACAAAACAACACAGGAGTTAAGGTTGAATCAGCCTTCACAACAAAGATTCAGTGAATTCTTTCAATCTAGTATTATGTCTCGATCTGTAGATGGAAACGGAGCTTGTGTCGAAAACTGGGGTAATTGGGGTATCTCAGATGCTGAACTTTGTCTATCTCAGCCATTTTCTCCTCATCTGGAATTAACAGCTATAGTGATCAGAACCCCTTCTTCACAGACAGAAACTGTGAACAGTGGAACTGGCAAGGACACTGTTTCAAAGAATCCAGGAGGATGGGGTCTGAAATTTCTTAACAAAAGATTTCATAGTTCAAGGTCAACACATCCACATCATCAAGATGACTCTTGTAAGTTAGAATCCAGCAATAATTCTGCAATAAGCCCTACCCCAAGTTCAGCAGTATGTACTTTTGACGACCAGACTCCAGGACAAGGACTCGGAAGTTGCCACTTAAGCTGTAAAAGGAGATGTAAGACAAGTATAACAGCTCTAGTGCCAGCAGACATGCATGGTTTACCAAAAATGAAATCATGTGGACCTTCACCTCTGATTGAGAGGTGGAGATTCGGTGGCGGGTGTGATTGTGGTGGATGGGATATGGGTTGTGCACTCACCTTACTTCACAATCGAAAACAAAGAAGGAACAGCGACTTAATTGAGACCAATTCAAGGGCAGAGGATTATAATTCATTATATGTGCTTTCTAAGGTATTATATCAGGGGACCAATCATTTTGATTTCATTTATGTACAGTGCCACAGTGTTATGTTAAGGTTCTTCAACATCCATACCCTTTTCTCCTGCTTTTTTCCCTGTGAAAATACCAGAAAGTTTGTAATGCAGTAACTTCCTATCTGAAATTTTTGTTCATGACAGACATTATCTGAATTGCAGGGAGAAAGGGAAGATACACCCGCATTAACAATGACAGCAGTTGCCGACGGTCTGTATTCTGTTAGTTTTCAATCACAATTGACAACCCTACAGGTTTTCTCTATAGTTTTATCTATGCTGCACAGCAGAGAAGAGATCGTCATTCCTCCTGCCATGCATAACAATAATAATAATAACTGATTGTAGTTGCTACCCAAAGCAAAAGAAAAGAGCCCTGGGCACCTTGGGGACGAGCAGGGAGGATATCAAATTTAATCATAGATAGAGGTGCACATTGTACTGTAAAGTATTGTCAGTTAATTTGTGCATATTGTGCTTTGGGTTAAAGTTATTGCCATCCATGATCCCCTAGTGTGGTCTGAGTATATGGAAGATCCTGTCATTCAAATGCTAAGAGCAAGCCAAATGTATATTCAGCGATGGCTATTTCCATGTTGCGGGTCTTGCAACTTCCTCATCGGTATTGGCTTCTTGTACTATCCCAACATCCTAGCAAAATGTAAATGTCTATTGGT
Organism: Picea glauca; assembly: GCA_000966675.3. Classification (NCBI taxonomy): domain Eukaryota; kingdom Viridiplantae; phylum Streptophyta; class Pinopsida; order Pinales; family Pinaceae; genus Picea; species Picea glauca. The sequence goes on along the minus strand of JZKD02S0140874.1, from coordinate 107,013 downwards.
TATGATTTGTGAACAAAATAATAGAGCGAAGATATGTAAATTATATTGTTTTTAATCAAATAAATTTCATCAATTCCTCGCACATCCTTCTGGCCTGTGTCAAGGTTCAAGGTGTTTACACCTAAGTTTTCTTATGTTTTTTAAATATCCATAGAAATAAGTAGGATACCCAAGCACTTTTTGGAATTGATTTTACTGTAGTAACTGCTTTCTATCATATTTCCTTTGTATATTCAAAGATCAGTACAATTTTATTATTGCACAGTACTCATTTCAACGTTCTTGTGGCCCTTTTATTTGTATTTTGCAGATTCCTTTTTTCAGTTCTGATGATGATTTAGCATTAATGTGTGACAGTTTTCATATTTCTCAGCATAAGCTTGACAAATCTCTAATATTTATAGCCCACTTTGTCTCCAAAACTATTTGTTTATAGTATTTTGGCAGACCAGCCATGCACACGCTCTTTTGTATATTATTTTGTGCAATTTAAAACATTGGTGTGGGCTCACTTGTGGACCCAAGCAACTCTTTTTAGGAAGATCAAGTTTAACTTATGTGATTGGAAAACCCTATTTGGCCATTGTGTGAAGGCAATTGGATGATAGCTAGAGTTCATTGTACTGTTACAACAGATTCTTAATTTTTATCTATACAACCACCAATCCTGTGTGTTGCTATTTGTGGACTATTACTTTAGTTTGCTTGCTTATCTGGCATACCATTGATACTTGGAATTAGCAATTTATGTGCAGTTCTAATAAAGATTACGTAGAATTGTTTCATCCCTATTATAGTTTAGCGCATCTCTGTTACAGTTGATATTTAAAAGTTCCAGTATCTATATATCTAACATTAGTTATATTGAGAAATGAGTATGTTATGTTGGTCCTTAATATCTCCCTTGTTGGTAAAATTGTGCTTAGTCAACCCAACTGTAAATTTCTGGATATTTCCACCCATGCTTTTCTCAGGATTCAGTAGTCTTTATATAAATTCTTTCTTCAGTGCATTAAGGAGTAAAAGATAACCAGGAAATGTGTTTCATATTCTCAGATCTTCTATCTCGAACATGCTGTCAATTCTAATAGTGTGTAGTTTGCATATTATCTCTCAACCAGAAATACAAAGTTTGTTCACTACAAGATTTTGGGTGATTTACCACTCAAAAAGACATCCAACCAATAGTATCTAAAACCCCATAGAAATTCCAACCAGTAGTATCTATGGTGGATGTTATAGAGTCTATATAAACGTCCTTGAAAATGTCTATATTCATGTTAATAGAAACTTCCGTGGAAATGTCATAGAAAACATCATTATCAACATCTAATAACATGTCTTTATGACTAAAGAGTGAGCACCCTTTTAAAGATGTTATTGAATATTAAGTAGATACCAAATAAAATTTGAAATAATATTATTGACAAAAATAAATAATAAAAATAATTAGCAGTTACCCCTAGTGTTGCAAATATATGCCATATGAAGAATGCTTGACTTCTTTATCCATTGTGCTTTATTAATGATCTGTAAATTGCAGTGGAAATTTCACTCGAACAGTTCGTCATAAAGTTAAATTCCTTTAGATTTCCAGAATATAGTTAAATTCCTTTAGATTTCCAGAATATTTAGTTACTGATTTTTTGCTTATGCATGAAATAGATAAAATGTAGAAAATAGAGAATAGTAAAATACAATCACACACCATCCAAAAATTGACACAAAGATTTGCTCTAGGAAACCCTTATGGGAGAAAACCCAACTAAAAGGTGAGGTTGCTCTGCCATATTTTCTCTAGTATGGAAATAATGTGAGTACAAAGGAGAAGATACTCTCTGGAGTTACCGGAGACCTGTGGCCTGTTAGGCTGCTACAGACATCAACCCCCTTTTGTTATGCTCTCCAATTTCCCACTCCCAGTTGCTTTACTCAGCTATGGAACAAAATACAATAGTATGGAATGGAACCCCTTCTCCTCCTAGCGGCTTGATATTTAACATAGCCTGATAGCCCTCTAAGGGTAGATTTTTTACTTTCTCAACCCTCAATTGTGATAAGGTTTTGGACCTTCTAGAATATTCTTAGAAAATCCACTACGTGGCTAGCCCCACATGTCTAAGTAATGGAGGTTGGCATGGCTTCCACTCACACCATAGTGATCAATACAGTAGGTCAACTTGCGGGAGGCATAACTTTCACATACAAACTCAGATTTAGGTGATCCTTGCACTATTAGAAAGGTATCAGTGTGTATAATATAGAATTGTCCTCCATAGTAAGGTTTGGACCAAAGTAAGTGTTGTTTGATGCCTCAAAATGGTTCTGGAGGATTTCAGACAGTTTTTTGGACCCAAATTTCCAAATTTGGACCAGTTGCCAAAATAGCCCTGCAAGTTGATTCCTCTAATTTTCCACCCATAAAGTACTGAGATAGATGAAAAATAATATAATGACCCAATCCAGATCATACCTCCTCATTTAGGAAGGCTTTTGGTCCCCAAAATATTTCTTGAATGAGATGAGGAAATTTTTCCTCTACCTTCTCCCTGGAGTAGCACTTTGCTTTGCTTGGAAGTTGTTATTTCAACCCAATCTGCCAAAGGTCATGTTGCCCCTGTCTTGTAGTTTTGGACCTCTTCTGCAAAGTTGTGTCCTTTGCCAACTTTGCTTGAGCATCTGGTGCTAAGTCCTCTATGGAAGGTAGGACCTACTCCTCCTCTTGATCCAACATGGAAGGCTCGTAGAGGTTGAGATTCTCCACATTCACTATTGAATAAATGCGCATGTACGAGGTAGATTGAGTCTGTAGGAATTATCTCCAACCTTTTCCACTACCTCAAAAGGACCATACCATAGAGCCTTGATCTTCTTACCAGGACCCTCTAGTCTTTCCTTATTCAATTGTAGCCATACTCTCTCTCCCACTCTAAATGTTCTTTATGTTATATGCTAGTCATGTCTAGCCTTGTGCTTTTCCTGTGACTTATTCAGTGTCACCTATACCTGCAAATGGATCTACCTAATCTTCTCAATGATTTTTTCTTCTTTTAATGCATCTCCTGTGAGGTCCTCCCTCACTCCTTCTTGTTGTCCATATACAAAATCCAAAAGTGAAGGTGGCAAGTATCCAAAACAAGTTTCAAAAGGTGACTTACTAGTAGAAGTGTGGACTACTCTATTATAAGAGTGTTGTATGTAGATCATATTTTCATTCCGGGTCTTCAGATGCTTCTGATTGTAAGCCATCTTCTCCCACTTTGTAGTCCAAAAGGCACTAATAAATCTGGTGTCCATGTCTGCGACGATGCTCCTTGGTATCCCAAAGTGCACCTAGACATGTTCAAAGAACAAGTTTGTTGCCTCATGTCCCTTTATGATATTTTTACAAGGCATGAGAATGCACATTTTGGTGAATTTGTCAACTACCACAAACAAACAGTCATGTCCCTTCTGTGTGGTTGGTAAACCTTCCACAAAATCCATGGAAATGCTTTCCCAAGGTCGAGTGGGTACATGTAAGGGATGGTATAGACCTTTCTTTCTGTTACTGGGCTTGTTGGTATAACAAAGTATACGTCCTCTAATATACCATGCTACATCTTCTTTCATTCTGAACCATTATACATACCTCTGTAAATTGGAAACTTTCTTCCCAACACCAAAATGTCCTGCAACCTTGGAGGTGCGAACCTCTCTGATAAGTTGCAATCATCCACCTTTAGGGACACAAAACTTGTCGAGATTGTAGAGTAAACCATTCTGGAAATGATAGTCAGTCTTGTCGTCATCTTCTTCTATATGAATTTGGCCTTATAGTCACTGAAACAGCTCCTTGAAGTCCTCATCTTCTATGTATCCATCTTTGTATGCATCATGCGTAAAAGACTCCATGTGCATCAGAGTTCACAAAGTTGTAATTTTGGATGTGGGTGGCCTTAAAAGTGTCTGCCAACTTGTTTGTGCTACCCTTCTTATACTTGATGACTAGATGAAATATTGGAGTGGTTGGTGATCTGTGTGGATGATAGTCTCCTTTCCCATCAGATAATGCTTCCACTTTTTAACAACTTGTACCAAGGCATAGAGCTCCTTGTTGAAGGTAGGGCAGTTCAGAACCGCCCCATGAAATACTTTAGAATGATATCATACAGGTCTTCCTCCTTGATTCAAAACTGCTCCCATGGCATACCCACTTGCATCTATCTCCACTTCAAAATGCTTCTGCAAGTTTGGTAGCACAAGCAATGGTGCTTGACTGATATTTCTTTTCATCTCATCAAAATCCTTCTGACGATTCTTCCCCCACTGGAAACTCTTATCACTCACTTTTATGGCATGGAGTGGAGTAGCTACTGCTAAAAATGAAGCTATGAACTTCCACAAGTACTGTACTTCCCAACAAAGCTCCTAACTTCTATGCAATTTGTAGGAACTGGCTATTTCATGATGATCTCCATCTTTGCGAGATCTATCTTGAACTCCCCTCCATTGATCACATGCCCCAAATGCACCAAAGATTGTTGAGAAAACTCACGTTTCTTGAGGTTAGCCAACATTTGGTGCTTCTTTGGAGTCTCTAACACCTGCATGAGACGTGAGATGTGCTCCTCCCAGGTAGCACTATAAACCAATGTATCATCCAAATAGACAATAACAAATTAATTTAGATAAGGGCATAAAACATCATTCATTAGTCTCATAAATATAGTCGATGCATTGCATAAACTGAATGGCATAACCAACCACTCATACAAACCTTTCCTTGTCTTGAAGGCCATATTCCAAGTATCTTCTTCTTTGACTCGTACCTAGTGATATCCTGATTTCAAATCCAGCTTAGTGAAGTACTTGGCATGTTGTTTTTGATCCAACAAATCATCGATCCTTGGCAAAGGGTGTTGATTCTTCATTGTAATCTTGTTCAATGACCTATAATTGATACACATTATCCCAGTCTCATCCTTCTTGGGCACAATTATGGTGGGTGACCCACAAGGTGAGGTACTTGGTCGAATCACACACTGCTCCAACAACTGTTGCAACCACTTCTTTACTTCATTTTCTTATAGAACAGATTGTCTATACAACCCAATATTTTGCAAGGGGGAGTCTGGCAATAATTGATTTCATGCTCCACTTCCCTCTTGGGTGGTAGCCCTTTAGGATCCTGGAACACTCTTTTTTCTCTCCAGTACACCCTTCTAGGGATGTCTTTACTTTTAACGATTCTTCACTAAGATGATTTTCTCTTAGAAAAAATAAAACATATTTCTTGCTAGAACATATCAATTTCTTAGCTTGATTGGCACTTACCAGTGAAAGTTTCAATTTTCCTTTGTGCGTGTTGATGATGAAGGATTTCCCATCCTTGATGAGGCGGTACTGATTAGCTCTCCGCATGAAGATAGAATCCCCCATATACATGTAGGGCCTTCCAAACACTACTCCACATACATCCAGTGGTACTGCATCCAATTCTACTTCATCTATAAAATCAACACTTACAACAAATTTAATTTGACATTGTTTTGTTACCTTGATCTCTGCATCCTTGTTTACCCATCCTAATGGATATGGGCTAGGATGATCATGAACCTCCAATCCAAGCTTGTTGACTAGATCCATTGCTATGAGATTAGCCTGTGAACCAGAGTCGAACAAAGCATCTATCTTGTTCTTCTTGACCTGAATCTTGATTTGAAAGAGCTTGGTCATCTCCTTCTCTTCCTAGTGATGAAGGCTACTCAGATTCACCTCCTTCTGCAAAGTGGTGCAAACAATATTTTCATCCACATCCGAGCCACTTTCAACCTGATTGTTTAAATTTGTGGCTAGAAGGTTCTTTTTATTTCCGTACTTCTTGTGGTTCTTCAAGTTTATCTATGGATGTAGTTTCCAACACTTGTCCTTAGTGTCTCCATCAATTTTGAAATGATTGCAATGGCTGTTGGGATCTTTGCACTGATGTGTTGTGGCTGTTGTCTTCTTATCTTTTCCCCCTTTCCACTTCTTCTTCCCCTCCTTGGAAGTTTCTTGGTGCTCTTTCTACTTCGAACCACTTGGTTGCCCTTTATTTTGGCCTATGTTTTTGAGGTAGTGTGCCTGTACACACGCCTCATCCACTTTCCTTGGCTTGAAGAGCATAACCTTGTTTCGTAGATGGCTTTGTAAACGCCTCAGATACTTGAGGAGTACATTGAGGTTCTTCGGAGAGATACCCAACATGATGGCCATGTTTATGAACTTAGTGGTGTGCTCATGTACACTTTGCCCCTGCCTCTACCTAAAGTAGTGCCACCGGATCCATTGGTCCTCTACATAATCGATAGGGTAGAATTGGGACTTGATGAGGCTTTTGAAGTCCTCCCACCTAGTAACTAGCGGATCACCCTCCAGCCTAAGTGTTTTTGTATGGCTTTCCCACCAAGTTAAAGCATGACCCTCTAACTTCAATCTAGTAAATGAAATCTTATGCTCTTCATCTATATGCTGAACGTTAAAATAAGCTTCTAGTTGTTGCAACCAATGATTCAATTTTAATGCATCAATCTCACCTTGGTATGACTTTATGTCCACTTTCGCTTCCATCTTGAATAGGGATTATGAAGGGTTAACAACACTCGAAATCGACTGCTCTTTCTCGAATTCTTTTCAAGACTCCTTTCCTAAATCTTCTCGATCTCCCGATTTCCCCTCTAATCTGATCTCTGAGTTAGAGCCTCCATCATCTCCAAACAATCCGAGTTTGTTTGCTAGAGCCGCCATGAGGAGTTTCATATTGCCACTGATGTTAGCAACTTGCGCTTCCAACCTATCAAATCTTTATTCTGTTGGATCTTGAGGGTTGTTATGAACATAATCATCCTCCATGGCTAGGGTTTTTTGACTTCCTTTAAGGCAATTCTTGGATCCTGCAATTTCCCACAAATACCCAAAAGAAAAACCTTCTCTGATACCTATATGATCTGTAAATTGTGGTAGATATTCCATTGGAACAATTCGTCACAACAGATATGATAAATAAAACTAGAATCTACCTATGAAGGCTAAATTCCTTTAAATTTCCATAATATTTAGTGATTGATTTTCTGCGTATGCATGAAATAGATAAAATGTGGAAAATAGAGAACAATAAAAAACAATCACACACCGTCCACAAAATGACACTAAGATTTGTTCTGGGAAACCCTTACAGGAGAAAACCTAGCTAGAAGGTGAGGTTGCTCTGCTCTCTTTTCTATGGTATGGAAATAATACAAGTACAAAGGAGAAGACACTCTCTTTAGAGTTACGTGAGACCTGTGGCAAGTTAGGCTACTACAAAACATTAACCCCTTATATTATTCTCTCTAATTCCCCACTCTCAGTTGCTCTACTCAGCTATGGAACAAAATACAATAGTATGGAATGGAACACCTTCTCTTCCTAGAGGCCCGATATTTAACATAGCCCGATAGTCATCTAAGGGTAGGTTTTTTACTTCCTCAACCCTCAATTGTGATAAGGCTTTGGACCTTCTATTAAAAAATCTACTACGTGGCTAGCCCCACATGTCTAAGTAATGGAGACTGGCATGGCATCCACTCACACCATGGTGATCAATACAGTAGGTCAACTTGCGAGAGACATAACTTTTGCATACGAACTTCGATTGAAGTGATTATTGCATTGTTGGAAAGGTATCGATGTCTAGAATATAGAATCTTCCTTCCTAGTAAAGTTTGGACTAAAAAAAATGTCGTTTGATGTCTCAAAATGACTCCGAAAGATTTATGACGATTTTTGGACCCAAATTTCAAAATTTGGACTAGCCGCCAAGATGACTATGCAAACTGATTCCTCCAATTTTTCTACCCAGAAAGTACTAAAATAGATGACAAATACTATAATGATATAATCCAAATCAATTAAAATACAATTGATGACTGGATTTGTATTTTATCAATGGTATCAATGCCATATCAAATAGAAAGAATGCTCGACTTCTTTGTCAAAAAAAATTGTATTTTATTAAAATAAAACCAATATAATTGGTGGTTGGATTGCATTTTACCATAATATATTTGGTGATTGGATTGTAGGAAGAATTAAAACCATGTTTTGTAATAATACGACTGGTATAATATTAGAGTGTGTTTTACCATATTAGATTTGTTGGAAGAATGTTTGACTTGCTAAAGTGAGTTGTGTGTCTTTGTGTGCCTTTAGTACGGGGTTTTTAATGTAACTTTATTATGTTAGTATGGTTTCAAAGGAGGATAGGTGGGCTTAAAAAAAAACTAATTAATTTAAGTTTGGTGCAGAAATATAGAAGGAAACATTTCTAATAAAATATTTTAGTGTTTTAAATATAAAAGTTTATACATTTAATTATGGATGTATAGTTTGTATGTTTTGAATTTTTTTATAATTTTTTTTTTATAAAATATTTAAGTGCAGTTTATATATCTAATTATTGGGATGCATAATTTGCTAAGGAAGACTCTCCTTCCAGGTTCCCGTCAAGGTTGGATTAGCTGAACTGAGGAACCACAGCCTAGCGTTTAATTGAAATCGTTAACCTCCATGGCAGCACTCCATCCTGATGCATTGTATATAATCTGTGTTCGACGTAGAAGGAAGGTGTTCTAATGCTCGATTCGATGTGTATTTGCGGAAGGGAGGGGGTGGTTTTCTCTTATGTTTGGTTGTCTTCCAGATTTGGATTTGCTTCTACCTTTTCTGGATTTTGATCTGCCTCGACTAAATTTTCTGTCAGATAGCTTGCTTACACTCCTCGGCGATCACCTTACTAAAAGTCTCTTTTCACGACAGAAATACCTTCGACGAGACCTTCCCATATTTGTTATTGTGTTATGAATAATAAATTTATATATTTTATTTGCATTTGACTTCTCTAAATAAGAAAATTTTGTTTATAAAAAATTACAATGTAATAAATATGGGAAATTATACTTGAGTATGTTTTTTTTGTGTGTGTGAATAAAAAGAGTTAATTTCTATTATAGAACTTTTACAATACAAAAATTTACATGGTTACAGTCTGTCAGTTGTTCTGTCAAATTAGCGGAAACCATAATAGGTGGCAAACTGTGATGTGATTATTCAAAATGACAATCTGCCATTTGCCTTGCCAAACTAAAACCAGGGCAGGTGGAGGATTCAAGTTTGTGCAACACTGTGCTAGGGAACCAAGACAGACATAAGACATACACTGAAAATTAAAGACATAACTGTAAAAATGCTTTGTAGCAATGCAAGGAGATGAGCTGAAAATGCTCGTGAAAGCCAAAGCAAGTAGATTACCCATTTGCATCTGAGGTCATGTCGCTCGGGTCAACGTTGAGGGGGTCGTTTTTGGGCTGGAGCATGAATGGCCTGGCGCAAGTCAGACATCGTTGCGCTGCAGGTGCATTCGATTAGTCCTCGTAAAGCATGTCAATTCTCTGATGCATGAGGGTGTCTCGATGAATTTGATCATCCATATGGCTTCTGAGCTCTAAGACGAGCGCTAACTGCTTCGGATGGAAGAAGGGTGGTGGTTCCTGGCTGAAATCTGGGAGTGTCGAGAGTGGTGGTGGCGCCAAGACTGGGCCACCCTCCATCTCCAAACCTAAGACTGTCATCGCCTCGCCTGAGTCCTATTGAGCCGCTTCCATAGCCTCCGCTGCCCCGAGCTCCTCTGCAGTCTCCACCTCGCCTGTGTCCTTAGTTTGAATGGTATCCTCGAGGTCTAGTCTAGGAATTCCTCCTCAATTATGCATGTAGTCTCTTCCATGGCCTCATGTGCTTGCTGGATTATGGTTGGGGGGCTGCCAATTGTCTGGAATTGTGAAGAGGAGGGCTTGTGGAGGGCACTGGATAGGTTCCTCTGGAATCACCTCCTCCACAGATACCATCGACGACATTCTGGGCTTCTCCCATCGTTGAGTTCAGGCTATGAACAAGGCCCGCTCCAGTCTCTGCACCCTTTGTTGTCTAGCAGCAAAACTGTACCAGGAAGGGCTGCAACGCGACCTGCATATTTCCCTTGGCATGGTGAGGTAAGAGAGGGTGCAAATGAGCAGGGTAAGATCGATGGGAGCCAACTGGTTGTTGCACTAGTGCTCAGAGCATCCAGGATGGTGGAGCGCAGAGGT
>JZKD02S0140874.1:73290-91976 GCA_000966675.3 Picea glauca | reverse complement strand
TGTCATGTACATTTTGGGGAAAATTGTCAAATTGCATTTATTAGCTAGCATGAGAAGAAAGACTTTGCATTTTATTTATTGTTGTTTAATGCAAGTCATTTATATTTTAGTTTTAGTTTACTCTTTTACCAAAAAAATCTAGATAAGGGAGGTTGATGGATAATAACAAGGGTGGTTGAGGAGATTTGGGGAAGGGTGGATGGAAACTTGATAAATAGGGAGAAGAAGTGGTGATGAAGGGATGGGAGGTTTGAGAATGATGAGAGGTTGTGAAATCTTTGGAAGATATATTTCTTATGATGGTTTTATTTGAGCATTTGTGCTTTGTTGTTCTTGAAGTCATGGGCACATAGGGCCAAGAAACCGAAAGGTTTCTTGGAGCTAGGAAGCCAACTAGGCTCCTAGTTGGCTGGGAGGATTATGTTGTTTCACTCTGGGCAAGTGGGAAAAGAATGGTTGGAAGCATTTTCCTACTACTAGCAAAGCTACATTGCAATTGATGAGCTTCAACAGACCATGGTGGAGGTATTTTCATTGGTATTTTGTTGTACTTATGTTTTAAGTTTCAAATCTTAGAGTTAACATATTACTTAATTCATCATGTTATTTACAATTATCATTGAGAAAATGCAAAGAGTTGTGGAAATGAAAATCAATGAAATTATGTTAAATCAAAGTTGTTAATGCATATGTATTTAATGAGTGATTAATTTCCTAGCATCCTAGATGGGTGTTAAATTTGGTATCAGAGCTATGGTTTTAACTCTTAGAGCCTATGGGTCTTCCCAAAGTAGAGATATAAATAATAGAGTTATTATTTCGTGAAGATTTAAGAAATCTTCAAAATTTTAGAGCATACAAATATTTACCACAAATTCCAATGCCTGAAATTTTAAATTATACCTCTTTAACATGATAATCTCAACAATAATATCCCATGTAAATTGTGCTACCTCTTATTCCAAAAGTCTATCTATCTATCCTTACTTTTCTATTTGTCCTTTATTATAAGGAATAAAAAGGAAAATAATACATAAATAAATAAAATTAATGTAATCCCACTATGCGAATATTGTTAAAGCGTTCCTCTCTTAGGGGATTATTTGAAGGTCTACACACACAGGTGGCAAGAGCCTCTAGCCCCAAAAATAGAATCTCCATAAGTTCTAATATCTCTACACATTCTTCCATACTTTGATTGAAGACAAGATTTCCCTCCAAGTTGATACATTCATCTTTTGAGAGGAAAAGAGATCAACCCGTGTCAATCTATTAAAGTGGACCATGTGTGCTAGTGACTTTAAATATGGAGGATCCCCATACAAGAAAACCACTGGAAATACTCCAATCTTTGAGAATAAATCAATTTACTCGAAATAAATTGATACGAAAGTGCAGCTTTCTCGTATTTCCAAATCCTCAAACTGAGCAGTGGGTTTCAACAAATCCCAAAAACCACCTCCCACACCCATATTCTACTCTCCTCTTCTCACTTCATTGGTCTATGCATAACATAGATAGGTATAACCTTCAAAAGTACAAAAAGGAAAAGCTAAACCATTGACACCCATAACCATATTGATCATCTGAAACCTAAAAATGATGATCAGAGGGTTGAAGAAGGGGATAAACTCTTGGTTGCGGCGATAAATTCAAAATTGACAGAAATTTCTTACTCTTATCGAATCAACTCTTTGGAAAAACCTATTCTTTAATTGAACCCTTAACCCACCCCACCAGACACTGTTAGATGAAGAAACACAAAACACATTTTTTTTTTTTAAAGTTTGTTTTGAGTTCCAAATAGGTAGGTCTAATCGAGGAGGGATCAAGCACACATATCAAATCACAAGGTTATCGACAAGGTAGGACCCACTTTGAAGTTCAAACATGTATAAAGAACCAGGAATCCATGGCATACTAGAAGAAGAAACTAAAACTAATTAGTCTATCCTCTCATGGCTCAACTCTAATTCATGATCAAAATCATAATGAGCATGAGAAAGAAAATGTTCGATAATTTTTTGAATGCTTTCACTCGTTGATTATTTATTGAGGGCATCGATTGAATTGGGGAACAAGAGTGTAGTTGATGTTAAGTTTTCGAGATACCAACTATTCTCTACACCGATTGTAGTTGTGTGTTCGACACGTAACACTACTATATAATGATAGTGATCTCTTTCAGTAGGAGAAAAAAAAATCCTTACGACTATCTCATTCATATACAATAAAATCATTGCCTTGGTGAGAATGTACAACACATATGCATATTTTTGACAAATTCTTCCCTTTCATATATTATTTTTATGGCTGAAAAAAAAAATATTGTGACCAGTTCTCGATCTCACGGTTGAGAGACATATGGAACCTTCCATTATGCATAGTTGAAACATTCCCACTATAGAATCTTATGGTTATATTTCCTCTTTCAACCATACCATTATTATTTGCTAGCATCCAACACGTCAAGATGTTAAAGGAAAGCTAACCCTTCATAACTCTAAATGTGGATTACTTGACATGCACGCTAACCCTTTATGCTTTGTATATATTTTGGTAGTGTCTACCTACCATCCATTGACTTTTGTGCCAGTCTTATGATTTTCTCGAGAAGAGATAAGAAAGAATTGGGGAGGTATTTCTTTGTCATTCTACATCGCCCTATCTAAATAGGTTATGATATAGAAATTAATATAGTATAACTCATTACGTACTTATGTTTGAAATGGGGAGTATGTTATGCGGGGTCATATTAAAAAAAAGGGAGATGTGTTCAACTTTGGAGTAGTTTCTTTCGAAATTGTGAGTGGTATGAGGAACATAGACACACGCTTGCCACAAAATATGGTTTATCTTATGGAATGGACTTGGAATCTCTATGAGCAAGGATGACCACTATAATTGACAGATCCTGAAATAGAATCAACATGATCAAAATAAGAAATACTCAGAGTGATTGAAGTATCCCTTCTTTGTAATCAAGCTATGCCTACATTGTATCCATCGATGTCTCAGGTGGTATCAATTCTTACTGGTGATGTAGAGGTTATTCATGTGCTTCTTGCCCTGGTTACATTAAATATTTTCAATCTAACAATGACATTAAAGGAGCTATGAGCACTAGTAGTACACCTATTGTGGGAACAACACTAATGCACATAGACACTGAGAGTTCACTAATTTTAATCCATAGCTTGATTGACAAGTACATTGTTTTCAATACACTGAAACTGCATCAAAATTGTCGATGCCATAGGAGATGGCCGATGAGAACTGACTTGAGCATTAATATAATGAAACAATGAATGAGATATTTGATGTAATTTCTCTTTCATAACTTCAAAGTACATGGAATTCCATTCTATTATCAGTTTTAGCTTCAATTTGATCTGTAGTTGTTAGCTTATTAGCCTATTAGGTAAGCTTATGTTGTGTGATATGAGACTTCTCGTACATATGATAGTAAATACCTTACAAATCTCAAAGTCACAGATCTCAGGAGAGGAGTTTCGGACTTCCTCCCACTAAAAATAAAAAAATAAGGTGGTTTCTATAAAAGAAAATTGAGAATAATAATAATAATAAGGAAAACAACCTTGCTTCTTTCTAGATACATATATCTCGAGGAAGGCACTCAAATGATCTTTTTGGAGATTTGTACAACATATAATTTATGTATAAATTTCAATACTTGACATGCATTTGGAGAAATGGGACATCAATACTACATGAAGAGATCATAACATTTTATTTTTCCAAGACGTTAATGTTCTTTCCGTTTTACAAATTCCCAAATTCACAATTCCTTCCCAATCATCCCCTAGAGCAATCCACAAGAATCGATGAACAAAAGTGAGATAGGAAAATAAATGGAGAACGTGGTTAGGAATGGATGGACAATGAATGAAGTGACATGCTACTGAGTCGACAAAAAAAAAAAAAAATCCTATGTAGAAGCAAGATTCTAGTCCCATAATTCAAAATGCTTTGTTATATATATATATATATATAAACCAAGACCAATACCAATTGGTATTGGTTTATATATATGTTATAATGGATTATCTACATTGATATTAATACCTACAATTTGGGAATTTCAAGGACAATGCAACCTAACCAAAATATCAATTTTTTTTTTAAATATTGGAAAACGAATTTGGAGCTATCATCAACTACGTACACGATCTCAATTTATGCCACTCTACAGTTTACAATTTACTCAGGGGTCATTTATTTTAACATTTTTGAATGGAAAGGTTTCTTTTTGTTTACCCATATTTAATTCTAAAGTTGTCAAAATTGTACTGTTGAATTGTTCAAAAAACAAGTGAGATAGCCATGCAATGGCTAGTCCCCGCCTTAATAAAGTGTAAACACAAAGCACCAAAGTACGATTCGACAAAAATACAAAGCACCAAAGCACCATTTATTTATTGAATTGAGGAGATGGGAATTATTACTCATGAAGATCATCTCTCACAAAGATTGAGATTGGTTTGCAAAACCATTTATCTATTGAATTGAGGAGATGAGGATTATTGCTAACGAAGATAATCTCTCCACATAGATTGAGATTGGTTTTAAAACCATTTATCTATTGAATTTAGGAGATGAATATAACTAATATCATCTCTCACATATATTCCCAATGTGCCTTGAGAGGAACGCCCTCCAAAATCCATAGGCTCGTTAATTATGTTAACAGTCTAATCATGGGAGGTCAGAGATTTTTCTTTTAATGTGGGATGGGCAGAGTTGTCCACCTGTCTAATTCATTGATACAAGGCAGCGTGGCTAAGATAGAGAAAAATTCTCCATAATATCACCTACCTGGTTCCGATCATTCATCTGTCATCTGTAGAGGTGATGGTGCCCCACGAGAGGCTTCATATTAAGATCTATGCGAGGAAGGGAGATTTGATTATGCCATCCAGGGCTTCCATGACGTCTTTCATGTTACCACTCACATGGAGCTTGGTTCAAAGGATCCATAGGTAATCCTGCATATACTTGGTTAGCATGCATATGTTAGAAGTGTTGAATCTGCTTACCTTGTATTTTTCTGATAATAACCCTTCAATAGTTCCTTCCACTGTTGTTATCATACATAAATAAGTGTTCCACACATAGATGAGAATGGTAGATAACCCATTCTCTTATGTATTTGGAGACGTTGAACACCATGGTGAAAATACACCATTTCATTTTCTCTATGTTATCTTGACTACTTTTGTTTGAAGGATGAGTTGGTGGGATTTCATAATAAGCAACCGAAGGGATTGATTTCCCATGGATTTGAAGCTTGATTTTGGAAGCAATGAGGTGATAACGAACTAGTTCATTGGGATGCTTGCATCTAAACACTTCTTGTGCAGAAAGTGTGACCATAGTTTTAACGATATTGTTGAATATGCAGCGTAGATATTTGGTTTCAATGTTGATTCCTTGTATATTGTTAATCCCTTTGGAAAATAGAACAATATCCCTTTATGTGGCACAACTCTTGTATACCATATAATCCCATTTGACGGGGTTGGAATAATAACACAATTTTGTTGTGATGATCTCATGCTTGCCTGAAAGGATATTGATGGACAACATCTTTAGAGAGGGGTTCCAATAGACGGGCATGAATGAGTTTCTCCCCCCTCAAGTATAGCATGATGAGAGTTACCACAACACTGGATGAAGGGAGAAATAATATTAATAAAAGGCTCTTTGGGGGGATCTCTACTGCAGGTGCCAAAGGAGAATGGAAAAATCCCAAAGGACGGACCCTACACCTCCAACTTACATGATCCTGGCATCTGACTGCATCTCGTGGTTGGGTGGAATATTGAAATTGTAAGTACTCGATGCCATTGACTGGTGTATGGATTTCTTGAGAGAATGAACAATTGAGAGATGATTTGTGGAAGATCAATTTGGAGTTTCTAGAAAGCAGACAGACTAAGAAGAGGATTTCATCAGGAAGAAAAACAATGTCTTGGATGAAGGAAGTCACATGGGTTTTCTTGGTGAGAAATAGGGGATAACTCTTTCTGTCTCTTGCAACATATGGTTCATACTAGTTGGGCTCTTTCTCCATTAAAATTTCTTGCAGGCTTCCATAAAAAAAATAGAAGAATATTCCTTAACCATGTCTCAATCTTCATTTGATATAGTTACCAGGTTAGATGCTAACTTAAATACATGTATGGATGAATAGAATGAGATAGTCGATGCTGCAATCCAAGGAACTATGAACGTTCTAAAATCATGTAAGAGAGCACAATGCATGAGGCGTGTCGTTTTCACTTCGTCTTTGAGCGCATATATATCGTTCGACAAGTAGATCTATCATGTTCGACAAGTCTCTACTTGTTATCGATGGATCGTACTGGACTTGGAATTCACTGGACGTCATCAGGAAAATCAATAACCATGGTCAGTTAAGATTAATTTATTCAGGAGGATCAAACTACTCTAATTCATAGGGAACGAATAATATTAAAATTATACCAGTGTGAAATGCATTCTTCTTTTGTAGTTCTACGCGGAGGTGAAAACACTTGCAGAGAAAGTTGCGTTGCAGTTTGGAAAGGAAAACGTGTCTCTTGTCGTGGTGATCATTCTACTGTCGATTGTTGTGGGTACTTCCATGACCAACACACCCCCCTTCAACATGCATATGGTGTTGTCTTTGATAACATGTAGGTATGTGTATGCCATTCATGTGTCCAGAGGCAATATTGAAGATATTGTAACCTATATTTGCTTGTTGTCCAGTCTTTAACTCATAGTAAACTACATATATACCTCATATGTCATTGGAGATAAAATCCTATAAGATACAAACCTTCTGCACTAGGTTGAGGAGTAGATACTGTAGCTACAAGAGAGAGGTTGGAAGCATAATTTCTCTAGTAGGTAATGCTCAAACTCTGATCTTTTGAAATTTTCATCATCTTTGGGGATCAATGGATCACTGTTGTTATAGCCCAACCTCAGGCTAAATGTAATCATCCAAGTGCAAAGCTAAGGGGTCGCCAAGCGATGAAGAGATGGAAAGGTCGTGAGCCAAGTGCAAGCCATGCAGTGAAAATATGACAAGGGGACAATGGTAAGGAAGATAAGGTTTTGGTGGCAGTGTTAGAGCTAGCAGTGTGTGAGGGCAGTGTTAGAGAAGTGTTTAGTGTGTGAGGCAGTGTCAGAGCAGTGTTCAGAACCGACCAAACAACCATTGAGAAATTAGTTTTTTTTAATTCATTTTTTAATGCTAACAATTCCAAAAAAATATTCGCATACACCAGGGCAATAACGTCACATCAGTGAGCTCTCAACGAATAAAAAATTAGATTTATAATTTTTAATAAATACTAAAATAAATTTATTTAAAAAATAAATAAAGGTAATAAAATATTCGAATGGAAATTTCTTTAGTAATAAGAAATTGGAATGAAACTTAGGTGATCTTACAAATTAGGATCCAAAACGTACCAACTATTGTAACAAAATGCACCAGTTAATATCGTTGACCGCCAAGTGAAAGCTATAGGCCCTAGCTGAAGGCAGGGACTAAAAAAGAGGCAGATAAAACTTTATTTATTCCACTTAACTAATTTGGCCTAATCTTATTTATTATAGTGAGTTAGTTATAAGTGCTTAGTTTTAACTTTGGAATCTCTAGTTTATAATGCATTAATTATGGGTTAACACATCAGTTTTGATGTGTATGCACAAGTGTGAAATAGTTGTATGAGTTTGCATATATGCACATATATTCAATCGTTGAATGAGCTCACTTAAACATTTATTTTAGTGAACATATCCAATTACAACATTATTGTATATGCGTTCTTATTTTGACATTTAAACAAGTGTAGTCTTTGATATCTTCGTGCAAGTTTATACTATTAGTTATGTGCAAAATTTGACAGGAAGATGTGCTCATATTAAGACAACATTTACTTTGAGCATTCTTATATGATGATGTTCTAGATGTTTCATTCATTTTCAATATATATATATATATATATATATATATATAAAATAAAATATAAAAATAAAAATAAAAATAAAAATAAAAATAAAAATAAAAATAAAAATAAAAATAAAAATAAAAATGGTAATAAGGTTATGTTATATAATAGTAAAAGTGTTTGAAATAAGAAAGTTATTATCATGGTATATTAGTATATAAATAAAAGTGCATTGTTCTCTTTTATAATAAAACATAGGGATGAGTAAATAAAAGAGCATTGTTCTCTATTATAATAGAACATAGGGATGAGTAAGAATATATATATATATATATATATATATATATATGTATGGAGTTAATGATGAGAATAAGGTTGAAAGTATATATGATCGTCCTAATATGGAGTGAAATAGTGTTTATTATGTATAAACATTATATATAGTGAAGGAGAAGGAGCATGTGATGATAAATGGCATAAGGCATTATTAATGCAAGTATATGTATAGATATTACATGTAATCAACAACAACAGACATGTAAAACAATTGAAATGTGCTGTTTTAAAACAAAAAATAAAAAATAAAAAATGATTGTTATTCTTATTATTTGAGATAAAATAAAAAGAAAGGTAAAGTTATAGAGAGATAAGTATAAGCATAAAAGAAATAAGTTACTAGTATATATGTTAGTGTATACATATATTAACATTTAATAAATAATGTAATAGGTAAGAATATGGATAATAAGTGTAAACCAAGGAATAGAAAATAGTAGAGGATACTAAAGGTGAGATACAATATGGTGAAGGATTGATAATTTTAGTAAGATGAGTTATAAGTACCTTAATTAAAGTTGGTTGAGTAAGAAAGGAGAATGAAAGAAGGCTTTGAGAAAATGGGGTGTCCCTTGAGAAAATGACAACACTTTTGCCCATCAATTTATTTGGTAGTATAAATTGCAATGGGGTGTCATGGATTATTATGCATAATTCCCCTGTAAGAGGGGTGAGTTGTGTAAATGGAAGTTCACATATTGAAATTTATTAACCAGTCTAGAAACTACTTGCTCACTAAGAATGATATTTCCTATGGAGAAACTCTATTTGAAAAAAATAAAATAAAATCTAGATGAGGAATGATGAAAATGTACTTTCCATTGTTAAAGGGTTAAAGGAGTTGGTAAGTTTTATGCAGTTATAGGGGATGTAATTTTGAGTCATACAAAGTGCAATTGCGAGAAGAGAATACCTTAAGGACAAGTGACTAAAGAGTTTGGAATGAGCCCTTAGTAATTTATTCTTGGTATAGAAATGTTCACTAACTCACGTGTCAAAATGATGCTCTTTATGTATAGGCACATTGGTAAAAATTAACTATGGATAGAAAGAATGGTTTTCTCAACTATGATGAAGATAATCCTACTCAACTATTAACTTGATTGAGATCTAATTTATATGACTTAAGAGGAAAGTGAGATCAAGGAGAATGACCAAACAAGCCATAAAGTGACATCACATGACAATCAATTAACATTATCTTAGTCTATGTTCCTAAGCATGGTTCAAACTTTTGTGTGCCAATCTCATGAGTGATGGCATATGTATTCACAAACTAGAGTAATAATCAAAGTCAATCATAATTGTTTATAATTATTAAGGTATCCAAGGTAGGATTTTATGTATGATGTGATGAAATATATATTGAACTCAATATAAGATTCACTTAACTAAATAACTGATGATAAGCTAAGGTTCTAACTGGTGATCAAACTAATATACTATACTCTAAATACAAGGCTCCTATATAAAACTTAGGAAAAATAAATCTATAAGAGAAGTGTGTCTTTTCATTAATTAAATTACAAGTGGTAATGAAATAGTGTCGAGACTTAGTTACATTCCTGCTAAATAGGTGTAGTTGCAATCAATATATTAATAGCCTTGACATGTTTTAATCGAGTAAAGGTCTAGTGGGACCAATATAACACAATGTTTGCTATCAGGAAAGACACAAAAAAGTTATGTCATAAATTCTCCTCATATTGTGAATGATCATAACTTCAGGACAAAGTTTGTTGAAGGGTGGATGTATGTAACGCCCCATATTTTGGCCTTACATAGTTAGAACTTTGATTTTTTTTCTCATCTTAGTAATTCATTGCTTAACAACTATTTGGACTCAACAATGTTGATATAGACATGTGACAAGGGTACATCTTGACCTATTTATGTATTGCATACTATTATTTTCATTGTTATATAATC
Organism: Picea glauca; assembly: GCA_000966675.3. Classification (NCBI taxonomy): domain Eukaryota; kingdom Viridiplantae; phylum Streptophyta; class Pinopsida; order Pinales; family Pinaceae; genus Picea; species Picea glauca. The sequence continues at coordinate 81,744 of JZKD02S0140874.1, read as the reverse complement.
ATGATGATGATAACTCTTTGATTTGTTTAAACATGCAAATTAAGATGTGGAATTTAGGTACATGAATACCGATTCAAAGTTATGCTGTGAATGCATAACAAATGCTAGACATGATAAAAATAAACATACATTTCTTAATTGAACGTCAATACAGATATGGATTCTTATACGAAATTATGATGTATATACATGGATATGGATTATTGGTGAACTAACCTATAGGTTGATGAGCTATGTGACAACCAAATGACTAAAGTGATGAGGTAACATGGATGTCGTAGACATCAAGAAGATAAGGTATGCTATAAGTTATAATTATTATTTAATTTATGATTCAAAATATTGGTATGATTTGTGGTAAGTGTGGTTTTGACAAGACACACAACTTTCCCAGAGTGGTTGTTTGATGGCATGAATCTAAGAACAATAGTTTCACAATAGAGCTTGATGTAGGGTGTTTACCCTAGTTCTATAAGGAGGGGTGGAGGTATTTCCCACCGTTTATCCTCCGAAACCTAGAGTCGTGGGAGGGATGTCATGTGAAGTCACTCTCCCCTAGACATGTGATGGTTACTATTAGTTTCCTGTTGGGGAATCTTGGTCGAGATGTATGACACTTCCGCTTACATGTTCTATCTAGATTTAGATCAATATAGTTGATGCTCCAACTTAGTCCAACAGAGGAAAGGATAGGATGGAAGATTGAAGTAGGTTAGGAAGGAAGGATGTTTTGATGTTAGTTGGGAATATTGATTGGAGATTATAGATGCCACTATTGTTTACTCACTTGGTTCCTACCATGTTTAAAACCCTCTTTTGATTTCCTATTGATATTTTTAAGTGTGATAATGAGTTATTGATGAATTGGTGTAGTTTTGTTCATTAAGATTATTAAATGATGCATTACTTGATCTGTTGCCCTACATGTCTTGGTGCGATCATATAGGAACTATGCACTAGAGGCAGTGGTTGTTTATCATTATTACATGCATTATACATGTGTCCGCTAGCTACGTACACATACCCTACACATGTACACTAGCACAATTAAATAATATATTAATTATTAAAGTAGATTATTAACTATTTAATTGAATGTTTATTGATTATGTAAATTATATTGCATACAAAATATCTAAAAGCATTAAATATATTCTTTGAATTTGATTGATGGTTGGTATGATGAATTAAATGAGCATGGTGGGTTGTCATATACATTTTGGGGAAAATTGTCAAATTGCATTTATTAGCTAGCATGAGAAGAAAGACTCTGCATTTTATTTATTGTTGTTTGATGCAAGTCATTTATATTTTAGTTTTATTTTAATCTTTTCCCAAAAAAATTTAAATAAGGGAGGTTGATGGATAATAATGAGGCTGGTTGAGGAGACTTGGGAAAGGGTGTATGAAAACTTGATAAATGGGGAGAAGAAGTGGTGAGGAAGGGATGGGAGGTTTGAGCATGATGAGAGGTTGTGAAATCTTTGGAAGATATATTTATTATGATGGGTTTCTTTGATAATTTGTGCTTTGTTGTTCTTGGAGTCACGGGCACGAAGGGCCAAGAAACTGAAAGGTTTCTTGGAGTTAGGAAGCCAACTAGGCTCCTAGTTGGCTGAGAGGATTCCGTTGTTTCACTATGGTCAAGTGATCCGGATTTATGCAGGAACACAATAGAATACAAAAATAACCATGGATACAAGGATGAAACAGAAATAACACTTCATTTCATTAATATCAAAGAACTGAAATTTGTTTAGAGACAAAATAGAAATAAACTAGCTAGGGTGTTGGTAGCTTATCTGTGAGAAGAGATGTGGTGACTAAAGGCCTCTGAACTCTATGTTCCAATGAGGCTCGAAGGCCTATCTATTATCGAGAAACAATGGAAACCCTAAACATCCAGAAAACCTAACCCTAGGAGATGAAACACCAAAATATGGGCCCCATCGGGGTAAATTGGTACATCAATTTCCCAGGGTTGTAACTTTGGCATACTATCTTTGTTTAACACATATGATACATCGTTAGAAATATCTATCTGAGGAATACAATTGTTGGTAGATAATATAATATTTTTCGACCGTACCATGCCCAAAAAAACATCATTTAGGGCCTCAAAATGACTCCGGAAGTTCAGGACCCAAAAAACTGCCAAAAATAGTAAATTGTGCTACAATTAAGGAAACTGAAAAATTGAAAGAAAAAATGGTGGGGGTCCAAGTGGAATAGGCAGGTGGCCACCAATATCCACCTGGATCATTCCTCCCCCCTTAGGAAGCAATGGTCCCCATTACGTTGAGTTCCTCCATGAGATGAGGAAACTTGTGCTGAACTTGGTCCCTGGTGAGCCACTTGCCTTGGTGAAGGAGTTGGCCTGCTTTGACAACTCAATATAGATAGATCCTCTGCTGGCAGGTGTTCTTGATCTGTGTGTCCATAATCCAATCAGTTGTGGCTTGTTCCATGCATTCTGGGTTTAACTCTGTTGGTGTGAGTTGTTATTCCATGTCGGATGTGTCCAGTAGAGGTGGAAAGTAAGGCCGAAGGCGGTCCACATTGAACACTGGGTGCAGACCACGAAATGGTGGGATACTGAGCTCGAAGGTGTTGTCCCATATCAGAGCGGGAAAGCTTGCAGTGGTGTCTAGCGAGGTACTCCTTCTGGAAATGTAGCCACACTTTGTCACCCACCTAGAAGTTGTGTTGCACCCGATGTTGATCATGCCACTTCTTGTACTTAGCATTGGTTCTGTCCAATATGTCATGAACCTGTTGGAGAATGTGCTGAATGCGCTCAATGAAGTTGTTCTCCTTGGAAGCTTCAGACTGGACATGATCCAAATCAGCCCGAGTAGCTGCAAATGGTATGGCTATGTCAATGGGACATAGTGGTTGGAATCCCAAGCCCACCTGAAAGGGGTTGTGGTCGGTTGAGTTGTGGAGGGCTCAGTTATATCTATGTTGTACATAGGGGAGGCTCTCATCCCATGTGCATGGATGATTTGAGTCAAGTACATGTGCAAAATGTGTATGATCATCCTATTGATGAACTCTGTCTAGCCATCAGTTTGGGGATGGAAAGCTGTGGACTTGGTGAGCTTGGTGTCCAGCATTGACCAGAGAGTGGACCAAAATGTATTGAGGAACCTATTGTCCTGATATGAGATGATATACTCTGGGATCCCAAAGTGTACCCACACTCGTTCAAAGAAGAGTTTAGCAGTGGCTTCTGCTGTGATATTATTCTTGTAGGCCGCCATAATGGCCATCTTCGAGAATCTGTCGACGACCAAAAAAACACAGTCATTTCCATTCTTAGTAGAAGGAAGTCTTGACATGTAATCCATGGATATGGATTCCCAAGGTCGACTAGGGGTAGGAAGCGGAGTATAGAGGCCTTTCTTCTTGATGGTTGGTTTGGCAATGGTGCAGGAATTACAGGATCCGATGTACTTCCCAACATCCTGTCGAAGGTTTGGCCAATAGAAATACTTTTGCAGTACTACCACTATTTTCTCAACCCCGAAATTCCCAGTGACCCGACTATAGTGTGCTTCCCAAATCATCTTGGCATGCTCACTTGAAGGAACACAAAGGTGTCCCAGGTGACATAGTAGTGCATCTTGGAGGCGAAAATTTGGAACTCGGTTACCCTCCAAGAGTGTCTTGTATGTGTGGCCGAAATATGGATTTCTCTTGTAGAGAAGCGGCCAACCAGAAGTCTCGTGCCCACAAGAGTTGAGCACGGTGGTTATCGCCACGATCAGTGGTCGGCCGAGGCAATCTGCAACATTGTTGGTGTTTCCCTTCTTTTACTTGATGTTCAAATGAAACTGTTGCAGATATGTGGACCACTTCTGATGGAGATCGTTATGAAACTTACCTTGTGTCTGTATGAACTGCATAGGTCGGTGGTCCATGTGGATGATCATTTCCTTCCCCAACATTTAATTTTTCCACTGTCGGCAAGTCTGCACAATGGAATAAATTTCTTTGTCATAAGTGGGATACTTTCGGTCTGTGTCGGAGAGTGTCACACTGTGATATGCCACTGGATGCCCCTATTGAGTAAGAACTTCCCCAATAGCATAGTCATAGGCATCTATCTCGATTTGAATTGGTTGTTGCAAGTCTGGTAGTGTGAGCACTAGGGCGCAATAGAGGCGATGTTTTAATTTTGCGAATGCCTCCTATTGAGATTCCGACCAAAAGAATTTTTCTTTCGCTCCTCCCTTGGTGACTTGACTGAAGGGCCAAGTGATATGAGAGAATCCCAACATGAACTTGCGGTAGAAATTAAAAAGACCTAGAAAGCTGCAAAGCTTTGTTAGAGTGGTCGGGGCTGGCCAATCCCGGATGACTTGAATCTTGGTTGGATCTACATGCACCCCACGCTCATCAATAATGTATCCCATATACTAAACCTGGGTCATGCCAAAAGTGCACTTCTCCAAATTGTCACACAACTTGTGTTTTTGCAGTGTTTGGAGGACCTGACGGATGTGGTGGAGGTGCTCTTCCCATGTCTGGCTGAGATTAGGATGTCATCCAAGTACACTACTACAAATGAGTTGGTGAATGGTCGCAATATGTCGTCCATCAGCCTCATGAAGGTTGCAGGATAATTCGACAAACCGAAAGGCATGACCAACCATTCGAAAAGTCCCTCCTTGGATTTGAAGGTAGTCTTCCACACATCGGACGGTTCGATTGGTACCTAGTGATACCTGGACTTCAAGTCGATCTTGCTGAAATATTTCTCCCCTTTGAGTTGGTCCAGAAGGTCATCAATCTGTGGGATCAGATACCTATTCTGGACGGTGATCTTGTTCAGCGCCCAATAGTCTATACAAAGTCTCCAAGTCCCATCCTTCTTCTACACCAACACGATCGGGCTCCCACAGGGCGATGAACTTGTCCGGATGTGACCTTTCTACATAAACTCTTGAATCTGTCCTTGATTTCATCGTTCTCCATAACAGAGCACCGATAAATCGACCCATTGGGTAGCAGTGCACCCGGGGTCAGATCAATGGGGTGATTGACCTGACAGTGTAGAGGAACCCCTACAGGTGAGGTGAATATGTCCCGGTACTCCTCCACAACCTTGTCCATTCATTTTTTTTGTGCGAAGGAGCCCGATTTGGAGGTCATGGCCATAGTCTTCTTCTTTCCCTGAGGGCGGATCATCAGGAAAACAAATTTCCTAGTCTTGGAAATGAGCTTACTGCATTGTTTTGCAGTAAATAAGGAGATAGCGACAGACGATGGTACCTATGGTATCTTGTACAACTTGTTTCCCAAGGTAAAAATAAGAGCACAAGGCCGAGACTCATACACAACATGTCGCTTCCACAAGTATGGTTTGCCTAATAATACATCACAAACATCAAGACATCACAAACATCAAGAGGAGTAATGCCACATAATAACTCATCGATGAAGAGCTTGATGTTGTAGGGAAGGAAAAATTGGTGGCTGACGCGGAGATCCCGTCCTTGGTAAAGCTACCAGATGGTGTACAACTGTGGGTTTGTTGTGTTCAGAAATACCAACCGCTTCACAACCTTTGCTGAAATGAGGTTCTTTTGGCTTCCGCTGTCGACGATGAACTATAGCGGGGAACCCTTTGCCCACATATGGGAGTGGAAGAGACGCTTCTCCTCCTTTGGATCTTCCGATTCTTCCTTTTGGATCTTCATGGTGGAAACGGTGGCATTGGGATCCACATTGATAATCTGCTTCCCTATGTCATTCCCCTTCTTGGGTTCTGATTCAGTGTCAGAACATGCATTTGATTCAGTAGCCCTCATCTCGGCCACCAGTGATTGTTTGGCCTGATACTCACTTGTGTTATGAGTGGAGCTCTTATGGAACTCACGCCACTTTCTTGTGTCCTTCTTTGGCTTCACGATGTTGTTCTTTTCTTGCGGCTTTGGCAGGTTGTCTTGAGACACCATGCATTGGCTTTGTCCTTTTCTCTATGGTTTGGGGGCACCTTTCACTTGCTTTTGATTCGTAGATCCAAAGTCTCTCTTCTTCTGTTTGAATTTCTTCTCAATCTTGGCAGCATACTGGTATGCCATACCAAGTGAGGAGATGTTGAGGAACTTCATTTCCTCCTGAATGTATCTGTGTAGAAAACTGTGGTACTTCAACACCAAATGTTTCTCTGAATCTTTGATACCCTACTTTGTGCGCAGGGTATGGAATAGATTCGTCAACTCATGCACATATTGATCCCTTTGCTGCTGCAGCGTAGTCCATTGTATGTACTTGTCCTCATAGCTCCCCATAGGATAATATTTCTCCTTGATGGCGTCTCAGAAATAATTCCAAGTGGGTACGACTAAGAACAGGGAGGGTTCCTCCTGGTCCTTTTTCTCACAGTAGGTTTCCCACCAGTCCTTGACATGGGGGGTGACTTTGAGCTATGAAAAAATAATCTTCTCTCGATCAGAAAAGTCATGAATCGAGAAATATCCTTCTAATAGATTCAACTATCTATCTACAACGTCTGCATCTATTTGACCATCAAATATGGGAATGTCAAAGTTTACTTGTACCTTAAAAGGGGTTGCACCTTTAGAGTGGCTATTGGATGCAGATGCGCCTCCAGTGGGAAATCATTGAAGGATCTGGGCGAATTTATCCATCATCACATTCCTTTGTTTTTCAAGGGCCTCCTCGAGAAATATTTTGATAGGATATCTTGCTCCCTCGTCTTTATTTTCGTTCCCCATGGGCGGTCGTCGGGGTTTGTGCGGTTGATCTTGCAAAGATTCAACCAGATCAAGCTCTAACTCCTTATACCCCGACCTCGTTGGGGACATGCAAAGAAGGATCAAGAAAGAGAAGATTGCTCAGATAGAACTGATCCATATTTATGCAGGAACACAAAAGAATACACAAATAACCATGAATACAAAGATGCAGTGAAAATAACACTTCATTTCATTAATATCAAAGAACTAAAATTTGTATACAGACATAATAGAAATAAACTAGCTAGGGCGCCTGTAGCTTATCTTTGAGAAGAGATGTGGTGGCTACATGCCTATGAACTCTATGTTCTAATGAGGCTTGAAGGCCTATCTATTATTGAGAAACAATGGAAACCCTAAACATCCAAATAACCTAACTCTAGGAGATGAAACGCCAGAATATGGGCCCCGTCGGGGTAAATTGGTACATCAATTTCCCGGGGTTGTAACTTTGGCATACTATCTTCGTTTGACGCATATGATACATTGTTAGAAATATCTATCCGAGGAATAGATTTGTTGGCAAAAAATATCAAGAAGTTATTTTTCGATCGGAACATGCTCAAAAAATGTCATTTAGGGACTCAAAATAGCTTTGGAAGTTCAAGACCCGAAAAACTGCCAAAAATAGTAAATTGTGCTACAATTAAGGAAACTAAAAAATTGAAAGAAACAATGGTGGGGGTCCAAGTGGAATAGGCGGGTGACCACCAATATCCACCTGGATCAGCAAGTGGGAAAAGAATGGTTGGAAGCATCTTCCTACTACTAGCAAAGCTACATTGCAATTGATGAGCTTCAACAGACCATGGTGTAGGTATTTTCATTGGGATTTTGTTGTACTTCTTTTTTAAGTTTTAAATCTTACAGTTAACATATTATTTAATTCATCATGTTATTTACAATTATCATTGAGCAAATGTAAAAGAGTTGTGGAAATGAAAATTAATGAAATTATGTTAAATCAAAGTTGTTAATGCATATGTATTTAATGAGTGGTTAATTTCCTAACATCATAGATGGGTGTTACAAGTCATGAATGTTTTGGAAGACAGAAGGCGAGAGAGAGATTCCGTGAGAAGCAAATGTAGACTGTAAAGTTGCAAATGAATGGTGTTCTAGGCATCTTCTCTTGTCTACAACATTTGTCCCAGGAGGATCTTGATGTGCTAGTACATATCCATATTTTTCCAGTATTTAGTCTCCCTTGCGCGAGTGATACTAACATTTGGAACCCATGTAATAGTGGAACAATTTCAAAGATAATATCTCATCTCTGTGTTTGCGGAAATTCCTTTCGTCCGTAGTTATGCTTTGCTCTCATATTCCTCGTTGGATTTCTCATTAAGCCTTGATTAATCACGACGAGGGAAGGGTGGGTCGAGGTTGGAGTACATTGAATTAATAACATTAATTTCATTGTTATGGTAGGTGACTTGTCTTCCTTCTTCTCCATGCAAGAGGATGCATGGATCGTGTGATCCCACCTGCGCAGGCATACTTCCGACCTTGGGTTCGGAACCCAACAAGGTGCATGTCTCCATCGACATAGCCGTCAACCTTCCCTCGGGGGTTGATACCTCCAGGGTTCACGTCTCCAACACCCCATCCAGGAAAACAACAAACCACTTAAATACATAAAATATAAAAATGAATTATATATAATGACTTAACTTTTTATATATAA
>JZKD02S0140841.1:0-16277 GCA_000966675.3 Picea glauca | reverse complement strand
TTTTGCAATGTCATCCAGGTCATAGTTCCTTTACACAATTCCTGGATTGTATACCAGTTCACTGGTATTCCCTCCAGGGTGTGTATAAAATGATGAGGCCATTCCTCTGGGGGTTTCATTTTCCATAATGTTTTTCACTCCTCCAAGTGTTCTATTGGTCCCCCTTGTTCATCATATTTATGTTCCTTGTTGTTTTTATAATATGTGCCAAACCTTATTTCCAGTAACTGCTTACATTGGTACCAATATGTGATTGTCTCTTTGTGTGCACCCCACCATATTGCAAGTGTGGCCTTGAGTGCTAGATCAAGTGATAACAGTCTCTGATTCTCTAAAAAATCATCTTCATATTGTGCCAAGAATGTTTCCAAATCATTTATTCTATAGAAACTGGGTGGTTCCCGTATTTCTGTGCCTACCCATCTTACTACACGATCTATTCTTGCACATCTTCTTGTGGACACTTCGTGTAGCCTTTGTTTCCATTTCTCTAAACTGGTGTCTGAGTCTGTTGCACATGAAGTAATGCTCTGCCAACTGAGTATTCTATCTATAGTTGGGATTACATAATCCTCATCGTGCATAGTTGTTCTGTAAAACTGGATGATTTCCTCTAAGTCCAAACAAGTAGGTTCTACAAACCTCTCCCCCTCTGATGGGTATAATGGCACAATGACCCTGTATTTTCCTGACTCAAATGTCAGCTTCCTGGTCTTCAATTTATTTATGGCCTTGTTGTCAAACGCCTAGTACAAACCAACCAATGTTGAGTATGGTGTTGTGCCATCCACTATTTCGATGACCTCAAAATCTACTTTAGTATGTACCCCGTCCAGGTCTACTATTACTCCTTTCAGTATACCAATTGGTAAGACTCTATGTTGGTTTGCTAGTTTTAGTTTAACTAGTGAATATCCTAATGTGGGATCTCCCATGCATTTCCATGTCTTCTTTGGTAATACATTGACCTTAGATCCCAAATCTAGTATGATGTCTCCCATGCTGAAGTCTCCAATGTTTGCATTCAGTCTGAACTCCCTACTTGATCTTCTCCTAGTATGCAGGTGATTGATTGTTTTTGGTTCTAGTTTTCCTTATGTCTCCATACTACATTTTTCTAGTATGTTTTGCAATGTTTTCACATATGAAGGATCATTTAATACTTTTACACATGATTGCAGAAAGTATTTGATTGTACTTCCTTATCCCATGGAATGTATTTCGTTGGTATGATCCAATAACGGAGGCATTTTGTATTATGGTGCTTCCTTTCTTTGTTGCGTAGTTGAATTCATCGCAATGTATTCCTTCTGGAATTCTTGTTAGGCTTGCTTAAATATCTCCTTCTCCTTCTACACGTCGAACCGCTTCCTTAGTTCGACATTCTTTTTGTAGAATTTTTCAATACAAATTAATTATTTCCTACGATTCTCCTGATCTAACAGTTATATGCCACTGTTAAATACAGAATATCTTCTACTAATGTTCTTTTAGAAAATTAAACCATGATCACAAAGTGAAATATCAAGAACACATAACACAGAAGTTTTACCAGGAAAGCGTAAAGCTAAAAACCCCACTATAATATATTATTTATATCATGGGTCATGAAACAATCTCATACAAAACTCTAATCCAAGAGCTCTTAGTACAATACAATCCTCTTACACTGTCATACACAAATCAACAAATACATGTGCCAATTCTCTGTGTCCAGACAACCTGCCTCCTCTGCACAGTCCCTGCAATTGGGATTCTCACAATGAATTTGAATTGCCTAGTTTGCACATTCTCATAAGCATATCCACTACATGTGTGATTTCATGAGTGCACTTCACTCAAATCACAACTGATAGCCAAACTGTCCCTTTCACCTGTTATCTCAACTGGGTCTCCACTCGATCTAACATGCATGTAGTTAACCATGGTGAATCTTCAGTTGCATGTGAGTTCACTGATTGTGAATTAATGAATAATTAATTCACTAAACTCTCACTGGTGCAAGTTTAATTACAAATAGTACAAATGATCTTAACTCACTTAACTACACTTATAATTCTATTACAACTCCAAATCACTTAGTTATAAATGCGATAATAGATTAATATTTATTGTCCAAATTATTTAAGAGAAAAGTAAATTAGACACATGCTTCTTGTTGAATTTTCAGCACTCCCTCTCAACAAGAAAGGGATTATCCTTCACCTCAATCCTATCTCTATGGTATTCAAATTTACTCCTAGTGAGCGCCTTCTTCATAATGTCTACATCCTGATCTTCTGTAGGAATGTATTGAAGCAACATGATCTTTCGATGCACACAATATCTAAGATGATGATATTGGATATCTATATGCTTAGATCTGTTATGAAACACATGATTAATCGAGAGTTTAATGCAACTCTTATTATCACAATAAATCACTGTTGGATCTAAATGAGAACCAAACAAACCAACCAAGATATTTCTCATCCAGATAGCCTCACATGCAGCTTGACTCCCTGCCATGTATTTCTCTTCCATTGAACTAAGTGCTAGGGATCTTTGTTTCCTGTTGTACCAAGAAACAGTTGTAGATCCGATACTAAAGATCCCCCCTGATGTGCTCCTTTTGTACATTGGAATGCCCGACCAATATGCATCCATGAAGCCATGCAACTTCACCTTATCCATCTGTCTATACCATAATCCATACTCAGATGTTCCCTTTAGATATCTCAAGACATTCTTACCCACCTTCCAAAATATTTTCGTAGGCTTAACCATCGCTTGACTTAGCTAGTTAACCACATAGAAAATGTCTGGTCTCATGTTCACTAAATACATTAGCGAACCCACTAACTATTGATAGAAAATATCATCCACTACCTCTCTAGAAGTAGCATCCTCTTTCCCCTAGTTTCCTGGAAGAGGAGTATCCATGGGTTTTGTAGCCCTCCACGTGAAGCTTACCCAATATCTCCCTTGTATACTTTCCTTGAGACACAAAAAGTTCACCATCTCGGTGCCATATTTCCAATCCAAGGAAATAATGAAGAAGGCCCAAATCCTTCATCTCGAATTCCTTTACAAGGTCATCCTTGCATGAGTGTATTAGCTGCTCATCACCAGTCAGTATTAAATCATCAACATAAAGAACAATGATTAAAAGATTACTCTCCACCACAATTTGGTATAGGTTTCCATCCGCTTCACTTTTGGTGAAGCCCAATCCAGTGAAATAGTTGTCTATTTGAGTGTACCAAGCACTGGGATCTTTTTTCAGCCCATACAATGCTCTCTTGAGTCTGCACACATGCGACTCCCTGTCAAAGGTCTCAAAACCTTCTGGATTTTCAATGTACACTTCTTCCTCAATGATCCCATTGAGGAACATAGTTTTTACATCTGTCTGATGAATGCGCCAACCCATCTGCATTGAGAGTGCAAGGATGGATCTTATGGAAGAGTACCTTGCGACAGGTGCAAAGGTCTCATCATAATCTATCCCCTCAATATGTGAGAAGCCTTGGGCCACAAACCTAGCCTTGTATTTCTCCAAACTCCCATCAACAACTTGATTCACCTTGTAGATCCATCTCGAACCTACCACTGATTTGTCGATCTGCCTTGGGACAATTTCCCATGCACTGTTTTTTACAATGGAGTCATACTCCTCTACCATAAAATCAACCCAAATGAGATCCTGCACTTCTTCCTGAAAGGAAGATGGTTCAGTCACAATACATTTTCTCATGAGATCCATGTATCCAGAAAATCGATCAGGATATTGTCTATGTCTGCGCTGTGAAGTAGGGGCTCCTACATTCTGTGCAACTTCTATTCTCAATTTGTCAGCTTTCATGGTGCGATTTCTGCCATTTCTAATGGATGGTTCTTCTTTAGTGGTTTCCTCCACTCCATGAACCTCCTCATGTGGTTGATCCAGATCTTGAGACTCATCTTTGGGAACCAACAGTTCCTCTTTTGCATGCAATTCTAGCTCCCTCTCAAGCGACAACCGCATGGATTTCCCCTCATTGAATTTTATATCCCATCGCATAACTGTCATCTCACTATTTGGAAAATACACACGATCATTATGGGGTTTTTCTGTGTACCCCAAAAATATCCCAACTTCAACAGTCGGTTCCAACTTCTTCCTGGAATCCTTGGTCACATGCACATAAACAGATGAGCCAAAAATATTAAAATGAGAAACATTAGGTTTCTTACTAGTGAAAGCTTCTTCAGGTGTACTCATGCCAAGTAATCTATGAGGAAAATAGTTTTTCACATAAACCACAGTATTTCATGCTTCTGCCCACAAATGCATTGGTAGGCCCTGATCATGCAACATCGATCATGTTTCACCCACGATCATTTTGTTCTTTCTCTACGCGACCCCATTTTGTTGTGGGTTATGAGGTGCTATGAGTTCTCTTTGAATTCCTTCTCTACTATAGAAGTATTTGAATTTGTTAGAGATGTATTCTCCACCATTATCGCTCCTTATAGCCTTCACTTTCTTCCTCGACTCTTTCTCCACCAATGCTTTAAACTCATAGAACTTTGAGAATGTTTGATCCTTCTTCTGCATGAAGAATATCCAACATTTATGAGAAAATTTCTCAACAAAAATAACATAATACCTGTGTTTTGTTGTTGAAGCAACCGAGAATGGTCCACACACATCTGTGTGAATTCTCTCCAGGATCACCGAAGCATGGTTCTCCTTTTCATGAAAGGTGTACTTTACAGACTTTCCTAGGGTGCACCCCTTGCACTAATCTAACTAAGCAAGTTTTCCCATTGGAAGTCCAATAGATATTTTTTGCATGATCTTCAAGGCTCCATGACGAAGATGGCCCAATCGCCTGTGCCATAATTCGCCGTCATCCTAGCTCACCACTTTTTTTTCCTTGCCCACCATGGCACTGGAGCCATCTACCTCCAGCATGTAGATATTCTTAACTCGAATCCCTATCTTCTTGACTTGACCCATTTCTTTATGTCATAGGAAATATTTTCCATCACTGAAAACAATGTCATAGCCTCTGTCCTCCAACATTGTGACTGAGACCAGGTTTTTATTCATACCTGGATCATGCATAACATTTTTTAATTGAAATGGTTTACCTGACTCCCTCTAAAAGGTAATGGTACCAATACCAATTGCACTGTATCTTCCATTGTCGCCCATCTCTATATGCATTCTGAGATCTTTCTCCTCCAAGTCACTGAAAGACTCTTTATCTCCTGTCATGTGGTAGGAAGCACCACTATCCAAATACCACACCGATCCCGATGCACTTGAGGCCATGCATGCGATCAAAGAGAAGACAAGTTCAAATTGTGAGACAAGAGCCTCACCAGTTGCAGCTCCAACAACTGTCTTGTTCTTCCTCTTCTGCAGACAGTTAGTAGTGAGATGCACATGTTCGTGATAGTGAAAACACTTCACTTTGGACAAATCTAGCTTCTTGACTTTAGACTCAGATTTTGAATGGAATTTCTTCCCCTTTCCTTTCCTTGCCTTGGAATTCAAAGCAAAATCCTCTTCATCATCACGCTTTGATGAAGATCCATCTCTGGTGTTCCACCTAAACTCATCCTGCACTAGATCCGACCATAATCGTTCCCGATCTGGCAATTTTTCCCTTCCATTGACAGAGACTTGATAACTGTGCCAACTCTTGGGAATTCCTAGTAGAGCCAATCTCACCAAATGATAAACAATGACTATTATTCCCACACTTCCAAGCTCATCTCGACATTGGAAAAACTTCGTGAGATATTTTGTAATGGTGTCGCCCTTCTCCATCTTGATCTTCCTGATTTTATCTTTGAGCACCAATTTCCTATGGTCGCTGCTGTTTTGGAATAGATCCATCAAAACCTTGCACATTGCATGTGGTGTAGTTTTCCCATGGAGACATGAGACAATGTGGTCTCATACTCGCTCCAACAGAATCCTCCTCGCCTTTGTGCCACTTTATTTTTCCATGTATCAAGATTTGCAGTGTTTGTCGCATCCATCTTAGGAACATCTTTGTCAATGTAATCCTTCAAGCCATTGTCTTCAAGTACTGCTTCCATCCTGTCCTTCCAAGAAATGTAGTTCAAGTTGCGCTCGAGTGCATACTCCAAACTCAAGACATTGAAAGACATTTGGATCTTGAATCAACTATCACACCAAGAAATTCCTACAAATTCGAATGTTATCCAACCAAAAAAACTCAACTGCTGTAATTCCTCTTTCCCTGGGAGGTTCGCACCCCACCTGATAGGATCCTAAGGGAAGTTCGGACCCTACCGATGTCTAGCCTATGAACTTGTTGAGGAAGTTCGCACCCTACCAGTGTACAGCCTGCAAAAATCACAAGGGGGGGAAGTTTGCACTGTAATGCACAGTGGGGTGAGGGAAGTTCGCACCTCTTTCTTAAGAAGCCTGCAAGAATCTTGATGAAGTTCTCACCTCTCCTTTGAGTAGGGTGCGAGAATTTATGTTCCTAGAAATGTGTGTAGTTTTCTATACTAGGGTTTTCACCCTTCCAGAGATGGGACCTATGAAAATACTATTATTTTCGCACCTCACTTCCGTGGCTCTGATAGCTATGATACCATGTAGAATTTTTCAATAAAAATCAAGTATTTCCCGCAGTTCTCCTGATCTAACAATTATATGCCACTGTTAAATACATAATCGCTTCTACTAATATTCTTGCAGAAAATTAAACCACGATCAAAAAGTGAAATATCAAGAACACATAACACATAAGTTTTACCAAGAAAGCATAAAGATAAAAACCCCACTATCATATATTATGTATATCATGGATCATTAAACAATCTCATACAAAACTCTAATCCAAGAGATCTTAGTACAATACAATCGTCTCACACTGTCATACACAAATCAA
The DNA here is from genome assembly GCA_000966675.3 of Picea glauca. Lineage (NCBI taxonomy): Eukaryota > Viridiplantae > Streptophyta > Pinopsida > Pinales > Pinaceae > Picea > Picea glauca. The sequence goes on along the minus strand of JZKD02S0140841.1, from coordinate 9,375 downwards.
CAAATACATGTGCCAATTCTCTGTGTCCAGATAGCCTACCTCCTCTGCACAATCCCTGCAATTGGAATTCTCACAATGAATTCAAATTGCCTAGTTTGCACATAATCATAAGCATATCCACTACATGTGTGATTTCATGAGAGCACTTCACTCAAATCACAACTGATATCCAAACTGTCCCTTTCACCTGTTATCTCAAATGGGTCTCCACTGGATCTGACACGGATGTAGTTAACCGTGGCGAATCTTCAGTTGCATGTTAGTTCACTGATTTTGAATTAATGAATAATTAATTCACTGAACTCTCATTAGTGCAAGTTTAGTTAGAACTAGTACAACTGAGATTAACTCACTTAACTACACTTATAATTCTATTACAACTCCAAATCACTCAGTTATAAATGAGATAATAGATTAATATTTATTGTCCAATTTATTTAAGGGAAAAGTAAATNTTCAAACTCCAGCTCTTTGGTTCTTAGACAAGTTTTGATCTCTTTTTTTGTGGGATTCCATGGTCTCAACATTCCCTTCTAATGGCTCATTGCTCTCCCTAATCTTTTCTTGATCTGCCTCTCACAGGTCTTCAACTTATCTCATATACGCAAACCTCTCTTGTTCCTACCAACAACAATGGAACCATTTGTTTTTTTACTCTTACTTACTCTTTTTTTCTTTCTAAGTTTGTATTGACCCAGGGTTCATGTCTGTTCGAGGTTCCAACAAAGCCTCTAAAACTATCGACCTCCCTGGTAAACTAGAAGGCAACACAACACACATAATGCATTGTGTAGTCTCACCCGACATATCTTTAATGGGTGGTTGTACGATTCAGGATTTTACAACCTAGGATTGAGTGCGAGATATGGGAGCTATAAATTGAACCATTACTATAACTAGTAAACACATTGTACTGTTATTTAATGAATAAGAAGGAAATATAGAAACTCATTCATTAAGAATAACACTAATTATTGAAGACAATAAAGATATGCATGCATTCACCAGATAACACAAATGTTACTGTGGTTCACCCCCTCACGGGCTACATCCACAAATATTTGGCTCTCATCTCTTTATTATAGTCACTCTGTTAATACGACACTGTACACTTACAAATATCCACAACTGGGTAAGATCTATATGAGGTGGACTAGATCGCACCAGGATTCTAAGCCTATGATCTAACCCTCAACATCTACCCTCCTTCGTCCTCTCTAGCTCAACAGCTTATACCAAATAGATCGTATAGAAAATCATCATATAACGGTTCACTACAACAACTCTTTCTACAATAACAACTTATCTCTATCGTATTCTGACCCTTACAAAACAACAACAACAACAACCCCTCCATGATACCTAAGTATCTATATTTATACGTTTTTTGGATCTTCATCCTTTACAATGCATTACCAAAACCCTAACCCTACCATCGTTAGGTATTCCTTGCATGCACACGTGCTATGCTTCTTCCCAGCTATCGCTTTCCTTGTGCACGCTTTCTTTCCCCAAAATCGTCTTCCTTTCCACTTTGGCCCGCCTCATCTTTCTTTCCATTTTGGCCTGCCTCCAACAAAGGTAATACTTGAGATCAATGTAGTATGAGTCTTGAATAACTGGAATGTAAGAAACCTATTGTGTGTACATGGTTGGCTCTTCATGTCATCCATCTTCTTCTTGATCTTCATCATCCACATCTTGTGTTATCTATTTTCAAAGGGATTGACCTTTGATGATATTGGCTGGTTTGAATTCCAGGTCATATTCTTATAGGGATATCATTCAATTGCCTCACCTTTCTTCCTAATCTCTTTGAAAAAATAGAGATCTAACCTTTTGGTGATGAACAATCACTTTAAGCTCTGAACTATTTGATTTCTTTTTGGACTGCAAAATCTTGGTTGTCCACGAGTGGATAATTTATTTCAACACCTTGTAATCCAATTATCATGAATGTGATAGTCCATTCATTCCCTTTTTCATCCTTCTCTGTGAGCACTACTTCAAGAGAATGATGAGATACAAAGGTGTACAACAAGAAGTCCTTATTAAAATCTAGATTTCATAGAGATGGTGCAACAAATATAGTTGCATTGATATTTCGTAAGGCATCTTTCTCAATGGATGTCCATTTTAGATAAACATATTTCTTGATCATCCATTGAAGTGGCTTCACAATTTCAGAAAAGGATAGGACAAATATTATAATGAAGTTGATATTGCTGAAAAAGGACTGCACAAAATTATTTATATGAGGGGGAGGGATTTGCATAATAGCTTTCATTCTTTTCGGATCTACTAAAATCCCATCTTTGGAAATCACATGATCTAATAGAACTAAAACAAAAAAATAGTCTTCTTTGGATTCAACAGGATACCATACTTTCTGCATCATTCAAATATTTTTTTCTGATGTCTTGGGTGATCTTCCCTTTTCTTTGAATAAACAATGACATCATCGACATAGAACACCACACTTTGATCGATTAAACCATCAAAAGAAATATCCATATAAGCAACTGTGTTTATCAAACCAAAGGGAATCCTTGTGTATGTATATGTTCTCCATTTAGTTATGAATGTGATTTTCAGTCGGTCTTGTTTTTCCACGAGAACATGGTTGTATATTGAAAACCCATACAATAGAGAGAACATCCCAGAGATAGAGATGAGTTGAAATATATGTTCCATGGGGGGGACTCGATATTTATTTTTTTCATAAGCTTAGTTTAGGTTTCGAAAATCTATACATATCCTAATATCTCCCAACTTCTTTCTCACGAGAACCATATTCGACACCCAGGTTGAATGGAGGACCTTGAAAAAGATATAGGCATCTAATAGCTTCATAAATTACTTCTGAATGAGTGGTTCGAGATTTGGATGTATATTCCTCAACTTTTGTTGGAATGGTTTGAAACCTTGTTTAATTGGAATCACATGTTGAATTATGTTGGTTTCATAAGTATTCAAATCATCATAAGTCTATGCAAACACATCACAGTACTTCTTGAATGGTTGTGTAAACATATACTTTTATACCTCTGAACAATAGGTGCCCAGGTTAATATACTTAGAATTTTTAGGGGTTCCTATATTGACCAAAAAATGAATCATGGTTGAACTGTTGGTCCTTCGATTTGTGGGCCTCCTCAACTTGGTATTCATGTCAAACAATTTTTCGAGCAATAACATGATCTTTGGGATGGAATTAGTCTTAATTTTTCCTACTTCATCCTGGAAGGTCTGGAGATCTTGTTCATTAGCCTCATCATCTATTACATATTCTTGGAAAACATCTGAGCTAGTAAGGAAGTTGATGATTTGAGTATCATTATTGAATACCCTCAAGTTCATGATGTTATCTGGTATGGAAGGCCTGTACATTATTTCAAAAAATAAACCATCATTAAGAGTTGTATATCTAGAAGATGCATTTGCTAAAATATCTGTAGTGGCATTCTGGAAGTGAGGTATAGATTCAATATTAAAATTTTGAAAGAATAAATTAAATCACATACCTATTGTTGGTAACCTTGTAGATGTGAAGACATGTAGTGGATAGTGTTTCTTACTTGTTGAACAATTATTTTACCTTAAGGTCGGTGGCTTTCTTCAAACCTTCGACCAAGGCTTCATATTCCATAGTGTTATTGGTGCATTCAAATTACAATCGGAATGATATGAGCATTTTTGTGTTGGTGTGGATCGATGAGGATACCTATTTCTCTCGCTCCATGTTGGTATTTGGAGATGTCAAAAAACATAGTCCAAACGTCAATATATACAAGTGGATTAATAATACAATAACTTAATTCTTTTAATATTATACAAGAAATATCATCAGTCTAATCACATGGAAGGAGATGAGACTGGGTATCTATGTGTGTTTGATATGGTCATGTTTTATAACAACCATGATCAATCTCCAATAAATAATGTCCTAAAATAGAGTGTGCATAGCCGATGGTTCTTTTTTTACCTTCTAATTCAATTATTGTATGTTTCATATGAGCTTCATTGTTTACATGAATTTTATTTTGTTTACCTTTGTATGGAAGCCATAGGTGGGACCAATCCATAGAAAAGTAACCTTGGAGTTTGGATGACCAATCCTTTCTTAACAACAAGCCATTACTATCAGGAATGTCAACAACAACAATATCAATCACCCGATGAACCCTTGGGTTTGAGGCTAATACAATATGTACACCCTTTAGTTCTCCTCGTAATTTTACATCAAACATATCTAATTGTATGATTCTCATGGTAGTAAGTTATGGGGAAACGCTTATTTTTTGACATATCAAAATGGGAACGATCTTGGAAGAAACACTCGAATCTACCAAAAAATTATTTACATTGATATTAAATATTTTGTACATTAGTAGATAAGGAGGAATATGGGACCTCAAATAAGTGCCTATGCTTTTTGCATTGATGACGTCTTTGATTTCAACATTGTGCATTGATCTTGTTTCCGTAGTATTGGGAGTGTTGTCAACCAAAACTGTGGTTTTCTTCTAAGATTTAAACGTATCAATAAGGAGATCATGTTGTTGTGGTAGTATGAATATATCGTAAATGGAAATGTTGTATTTATTCTTCTTCATGTCCTCAATAACACTATACTTTAAAGAATGTGTCTCTGGGTTGTTTTTTTTTACTTTCTTGTGGACTCATTAGCTTTGTTTTTGGTTGTTGGATTGTTTGGTTTAGCTTTGTTTATTGTTGGGTTAGATGTCTTAGGTTTTTTGTTATTGGTTGGAATGGCTATGTTATATTTCTCACTATGGTTGAGTTATTAATTTCATGTGTTAATTAACCATTTATGAAGTTGAACCAAAGAGTATGAATTTAATGAAGAAACATAGCGGCCATAAAACAATATACATATCTGAAATGAAGCAATAAGAATAGAAAACCATAACAAGAGAAGTGATAACGAAGTTCGACACAAAATTGCCTACGCCTTCGGGCCTTTGTCTCAATGGGGGAGGATTCTTTATTAATTCTTCAATGCTTTCAAAGTACAAAAAAAGTACATCAAATGGATATCATACTAGTCTCACTGTTTTCTTCTCGACCTCGGAAATCCAACACAACTGACGACACTGAAAAATATTGAGTGTAGCTCTTGAAAATGGCCCACAAAGGTCTCCTTCTCAACAACTTCCCTGCATAAAAATGGTTTTGACTTGGCTTTGCTTCAGCATAACTTTTCTCTGACTGTCCTTTCATGGCCTCAAATAGGCCTGTTTTATATAGATATGAAGTTGGTTATCCTTCCCCAACTTCCCCCCAAAATTTGGCCTCCAAAAAAACCCAATATCTCCCAATAATGGGCAAAACTCTCTTATTACAGGGACAAAAATCAATTAAAAATCCCAAGCCATACAATAAAACCCACTCTGTAAAAAAAATTCAAAAATACACAGAGTAGCCCCCTAAATCAGGCGCGTTCCCCCTCAAATAAGGTCACATGGATAGATGTGGCCAAGCACCAGCTCGAAGGGCTGTGCATTGGCCCCTCATCTCGAAAGCCTTGGTCACATTCCCATTCAATAGGACCTTGCCTACCCAAAAATGCACTCGATTTTAAGGTTGAGCCCCGAGTCATATGGGATATGCCCAAAATTTGGGGCTAGTGCTATCCGCATTGGTGGTTATGCATAGGCCCGTGCCCCTGTGGTTATATGCAATAAAAATTAAACTGTGGGTTGGGACTTAGCCCCAACACCCTTCCCCTCCAATACACATGACATTGTAGTTTAAATATTTTCAATTTGGATTGATATTACAAGAAATATCATTGGCGCCTTGGTAAAATACCTTTGTTAAATATTTACATTGGTGTGGAGGTCGTCGGTTCAATTCTTTCTCACTCCAACAATATTTTTTAAAATGAACCTAATGTCCAACCAATGGGTGCCATGTGGCAGCCCATGTCTAGGCAACGTGGCACCCCACCATTTGTTGTCCTTCGATGCCATGTATCGATATGCTATAGGTTCATGTCATTATATAGTCACCTTGTTTCCATGCTGCCACATGTCCCTATGATGATGTCACTATGATGATGTCATCTTGGTGATGTCATGTTGACGTCAACATTGACTTTTTGCCAGTTTGACTGTTGACTTGTTCATTGTTTGGGAAAACAACCAAGTGCGATAACTTTTGCATATAGTGTCCATTTATGAAAGTAAATATATGGCCAGAATCAACGCAAAGAGAAGTTCGCAATGGAATTGGTTTCATTCAATTTCGAGAACTTTCATTTTTTGAGCCTTTTTTTGGTCCTGGGAAGCCTCCTGGATCTGATTCTGGATCATTGGGTGCTTAGTTCCTGAGAGGGACGTTGGTTTTTGGGGAAGAAGAGGTACTCGGGACAATTCTTTTACTGTGTATATTGTATTCTCTAAGGAAATATTTATAACATGTGTTTGTCTAATCAAAACTTCCTCAATTCGTTCGTTGTCTAAATCGACACACTAGTCTCATAGGGACATAGAGGACTCCTGAGGGGTCTCTTCAATAGTTTCATCACTTCCTACTTTATTGGTATTTTTGTTGTTTAGACTCTATTGGTCTAGCAACTGATTAATAACATATGTCATGGAGTTAATCCATTCATGATAATTTTTCTCAAAGTGATTTTGTTGGTGATATGAGAAGAAGTTTCCCCTCTTGAAGGTATCTAAATTAAAAGTGAGTTGTGGTGATTCAGGTGGTTTGTTCTATTTATCAATGCTCTTCAATAATGAACATAAAGGTATATTTCTTGATTCCTTCTCCAACATACTTCTTGATATCGAATACTTCATTGGACAACTTCTTGTCTAACCTGACTATGCTATCGATATCCATCAGTTCCTTCTCATGCGTTTTTTTCAGTAATAGAGGTTTCTTTCCAACCATATTGGTTTCTCTTTAGCATGGGTGATTGTGTAAGAGTATAATTCTTTCTCAACTGTCTCGACTTCATCTAAATTGAGAGACAAAGTGTTCCTATGAGCTCGCTTGAAAAACATGCCTATAGAAGGAACTCGAGTTGAAGTGTATTATTTGATGGCTAAGGATTTCGATGGAGATGTGTCAACAATAAATGTAGTGAGGATTGTAGTGAATCACTGGTTAAATTCCTTCACATTCTCTCTTTTTTCCAATTTAATGGATCCTAACTCCTTATATAAGTATGAAACGATTTTCCGCTCACCAAAATTTTCGATAAACTATTTATCAAAATATTCCCAACTGGTTATGGAACTAGGGGAGAAATTGAAAGACCATGTAGAAGTGATACCTGAGAAGATGTAAGGTTAAATACTACATACCACATATTTGTGTTGAAAATGTAGAAGGAAGGTAGCTAATTTTTTGTTTTTATTGTGATCTTCTAGCAACCCAGGTATGTCTAAGTCAAATTTGGGAAGGAGCTTTCTAGGTTTCCTAGGCATCTCATGTAATGGTTATACTAAATTTATGTCTCATTTATAAAACCTTCATGGCGTTAATGCCCTTCTCTCTCGACGTTCACCTGTGATCTATTCAAGATTAATTTTTGGGTTTTCACCTTCAGCGTTGCATTTAAATTCAGGAGGGGTAGGAGGAATTTGGCTCAAAGGTTCGGGTACTTCTTGGAACATAGTTTCAATGAGATATTCCATGGAATTGAAAACAATATTGGGATTATTATCTAGCCATATTACATGTGTATCTTTCCTCCTTGGAATATCTTAAGTTTTTTTTATCTAATCAAGTAATTTAGCGTAAGCTCAGGTGATACGATGTGTTTCAGTGAACTCTTGATGTGGTACGTGAAACCAAGTTTCTGTATGGGTTTTGGGACTTCCAGTGGCACTTTCGAACATAGGATTTGTATCATCAAAGGTAACTTCATGTTCATGATTGCTATGTTGGAAAATAGGTAGAACATGGTTTATTTTAGAGGATTGACCATGATTATGCAAAGCGTTTATGTAAGACACACAAGTTGTCCCTCCTTCTAGTGCTAATTATATTGATGGGTCTGAATGGACCAACAAAAGTAAGGGGTACTCCCCAATACAAATTCCCAATTATACCCTGCACCATTTGGTTCAGGAGACCCATTCAGAATCTATCTTGGCTGCCATTTCTGGTTATGAGGGTGAGGATGGATGATTATGCAATGTAAAGATGTAGATGAATATTATGCATGAAAATCAATATAATCTAATACTAATATACCCTACCCTATCCTATCTAGGAGCAAGTTATCGTAACCAAATGAATTGTCTAGAAACTAAATTTTGTTGGAAACTTCACCCGGATAACCGTCGTGAAGAGGAAAAGTTAGAAACATATGCATGGAAAATATACAACCAGAAAAATCCAAACTATATTATTCACATACAACAAAACTCATATATGCAGGACATAAAAAGATAAAGAGGAACAACAAAACTGTGAAAGAGATACAGATTGCACTAGATTAGTCTATGAGCGAACACATCCTTACATTCCATGTGAATAAAATACATTTCACCATAAATATTTCGTAGCAAAACAATAACATATGCAAGTTGTTTTCTGTTTCATAAAATTGGCCCTGAGGGCTTCTCAATATTCCTTAACCAAGTATTTTCTCCAAAAGAAGTTCCATAGTGTATACAAAGCTTCAAGAGGCCCTTCAATGTGGGTATCTTCTTATATTTATAATTTTTTTTCATAACTCCCTTGTGACTCTTTTTATCCTGTTAAAGAATCTGTTACAAAATTATTCACCTTCCCTCTACTTAATGACATGTGTATGAAGCAAGGACAAAAATGGCAGTAGTTTATAAAAGACAAAATAGAGTATAGGTGATAGAAATTATGAATTTTTGGTTTTGTCTTTTATGGAGTCTATTCTCAAAGGTATGTTGTCCATATGTCTAGATGATCATACAAATATATGAGTCTATGATATGCAACCTCTTCTATAATGGTCGTATGCATAGCTACATTATCATCGAGGGTTTGCATATCTTTTGATAATGTTTCCATGAATGAATGAATCACAGTATGGACCTTTGTCACTTGAATGATATGTTGTCATGTTAGGTATGTTTTTACTATGGTGGCTAACTCAGTGACCTCCCATCTACGACTTGTGTTCTCATGTATTTTATCGACAAGTTCCTCCATTACAAGGTTTTTTTCAAGATCTTCTAGTTGGGGGAGTCATCATATCTTGATCAATTCTTGCACTTCCTTTTGTACATGTGAATAGATCACCATTTAGTTGACATATCTTGATCAATTCTTACACTTCCTTCTAGTTGGGGGAGTCGGCCTTTTGATCAATTCTTGGTCCACCTTTTGTTCCACTTGTTGGAAAGAATTTAG
>JZKD02S0140819.1:0-23809 GCA_000966675.3 Picea glauca | reverse complement strand
AAGTCATATACTTTAGAAATCATGATCTAAATGATGAAGGGAAAATGATGAGTGTCTTTATTCTTTTAGAATAGGTAAGATTTAAATCCCAGGGGCTTGATTTATCCCTTAACTAACATGTATCATCCTCAAAGATTTAATGATTGTTCATAAATGTTCCTCAAATTAATTACTATTTTAAAAGAAAGAATTAAAAAAATATACCAAAAGAAAGAACTATGTAGAATAGATTTATTAATGAGGAAATGCATATATCTGCATTGAGGCTATGGAAATTCATTGGAAGCAAATTAAGGTCTATGATATCGATGTGACTCCAATGCGGATATGGATGCTCACTAGAAGTGGAGTGACACCAGAAGGATGATAGGATTACTTAGAGATTACCAAAGAAATAATACCCTAATGTTAGAAGTTGGATTCAACTTTGTTTCTCACTCAAAAGGAACATCATTGATCAAAAGGACTTATTTCTTATATGCTACCAACATTAGATCCCGATGAAAAGGTAAAGGATGATATCTAATTTGTGTATAAAATGTTGATTTTTGTAGCTTCAGGTAGATCTTCTCACATAACCCTAGGTGTTGGGAATGTGGGAATCATCGTGGGCACCACATCAGACTTTCGGTTTGGTGAAAACCCCCTTGGATTTGAGTGGTGGCTTCATTGGTTTGATGATGGTATTTTTGGGCTTCTGTTGGGGCTTCATACCCACACAAAAATTCTAATTTGATGTTTACTTGTGGAGAGGCTTCTTTGTTGACCCCTAAGGATTGCATATAAAGAAGATAGGTCATTGTGACATTACATATCATGATGATAGTGTGGTGACATGATGGAGTTGTAATAAGTGAGTCTACACTTGTGCCAAGGAGGATTGGTGATCTCAGTTAGGGGGAAGTATGCAATGTGGTGAATATGGCCTTCAATACATAAGCGAAGAAGGTTGCACACGTGGAGTGATTTTTTTGTACAACACACAATTTATAGGACGAAGAAGTGCGTATATACATGGGTTGTAGAAGGAAAAATTGCATATAGGGTATATGTGGTTTGCAGGAGAGAAAACAACATATGTACGTGGATTTCCAGTAAGGTGAATCATGTATCTRAGTTTTTAGGTAGGTACAGWTCCATACACGCTGACATGTGACGTTARYAGTCCATWWAGGTGGTCTACAATAGATTCATGTGCATAGGAGATTCCTAGGGATATTTTTGTGGTTTGGTTTTATGATTTGTATGGTTGTCGGAGAACATGGTTGTTCTCARTTTTGGTGACTTTGGAGGACAAGGTTGTCCTCATATTTTTGTGATATTGTATTGGTTGGGAGGGCTAGTTTTTCCCTCAAGATATTTTATTTTAACAAGATTATAGAACTAAAATTGTGTATCATGTATATTGATGATTCATCTCTGATATTTGTGTTTCCACTGCATATGTTTTTTTTTCAATAATTTTAGTGTAAAGTTTCTCAATGATAATAGCTATGGTTTCATTATTAGATCACTAGGAAACAATTTTTCAGTTGTGAAATTAGTCACATAGATTTTCATGTGAATATTTACATGGTATTAGAGCTTGGGATATGAAGAGAAGGGGATCATCTTGAGACACATTGTTGGGTAAAACACTAGAGGAGTGTTGTTATTGTTCTTTCTCTTGTTCTGGGTATGTCATAGGTGACAAGTCTGAGGAAGCTAAGGAGATAGCTCTAAGAGGGAGCTATAGTTGCAAGTGGAAATAGGTTAGATGGCATCTGGTTTGAGACATGGAGTAGACATTCCATATGAGGAGTTGTGGAGTATTGAAACTTGGTGGTGTGGCAGGTTGGGAGTTCTGGTGGATTGGCGAAGATCTCGGATCACAAAAATATGTTGTGTGGCATATTGCCAACCTTGTGGATGGAATTTCAGGGGATTTCCATAGTGAGTTGCGATGGTTGTAGCTCAAATACTTTGGAACAAACAATATAGTTTCATGTGTATGTCAAGTTGATGATATAGAGTCTTCATTGGGTCAAAGAGTTGCACATTATTGAGGTATGACAGTGTATGAGATATTTGACCCAGGAACATGAGGACACTTATAGAGATGAGTTGTGGAGGTCTACAATGAACTAAACTGTGTGTCTATCTGCATCTTGGGACTATTCAAAGAGAGGACATAGGTTCAGTTGCAAAAAGTGCATAGACATGAAGAGTCTTGTGAGTTTGATGATAGACTTAGGTAGAAGTTCATTGGATTGTCATGAATTGGGTAAGTAGGATGATTTCCTTAGATGATTTCATGGTTCTTATATAGTGGGAACCACTAGCACATGATATGGGCACATGATTTGTTCAATATCTTCACAGTGTTTGACTTAGGTATGTATGTGGAGCTTAGTATGAGGACCAGACATATAGTACAAGGATATAGAGCAATTGTATTCCAGATGGATTTAGGGGGTGTGTTGCAAGTGGAAAATGTGTTATGGGTTCTAGGAGTGTGTTCTCATCCTTAGGGATTGAGGAGTAGGACTATGCAGTGTTGTTGCAATATGGACATGTGTTATTGGATCTTGAGTTGGTCTTCCCAGGTTTTGGGAACCTTTTGCATAAGGGATCTATGAACGAGAGATGTTTCAAGGGTTTGAGAGGATATGGATTGATTGTATTCAAGATGATATTTGATTGGTGTCTAGGGAAGATACAAATGGTTTAAGTTTCATGACTATGGTCATTTTGTTTCACAATGTACACATTGGAGGAGGAGAGGAAGAAGGCAACATACATTAAAAACATAGATTGATGAGGTTACATACAAATTATAGAGGGATATCTTGTTGGTCTCCTCCCTTTCATGTAAAATCTCTGGCAAGGGGACTTAGTTGGTTGATATTAGAGAATATTTCAATATGACAGGTGCTAGAGATTTGTTTGATACTTTCACAGAGACTAGCTCAAACTATGTGTGGGTCTTGGCATGATATTCAAGCATTCAGTATGAGGATCTAGTATAATATCACTATGATTAGATTCAATAGAGGATTTGAGGGTGTCAAATGTGTTATGGGTTCCATAACTCAAGAGGANTTTTGGTGACTTTGGAGGACAAGGTTGTCCTCATATTTTTGTGATATTGTATTGGTTGGGAGGGCTAGTTTTTCCCTCAAGATATTTTATTTTAACAAGATTATAGAACTAAAATTGTGTATCATGTATATTGATGATTCATCTCTGATATTTGTGTTTCCACTGCATATGTTTTTTTTTCAATAATTTTAGTGTAAAGTTTCTCAATGATAATAGCTATGGTTTCATTATTAGATCACTAGGAAACAATTTTTCAGTTGTGAAATTAGTCACATAGATTTTCATGTGAATATTTACATGGTATTAGAGCTTGGGATATGAAGAGAAGGGGATCATCTTGAGACACATTGTTGGGTAAAACACTAGAGGAGTGTTGTTATTGTTCTTTCTCTTGTTCTGGGTATGTCATAGGTGACAAGTCTGAGGAAGCTAAGGAGATAGCTCTAAGAGGGAGCTATAGTTGCAAGTGGAAATAGGTTAGATGGCATCTGGTTTGAGACATGGAGTAGACATTCCATATGAGGAGTTGTGGAGTATTGAAACTTGGTGGTGTGGCAGGTTGGGAGTTCTGGTGGATTGGCGAAGATCTCGGATCACAAAAATATGTTGTGTGGCATATTTCCAACCTTGTGGATGGAATTTCAGGGGATTTCCATAGTGAGTTGCGATGGTTGTAGCTCAAATACTTTGGAACAAACAATATAGTTTCATGTGTATGTCAAGTTGATGATATAAAGTCTTCATTGGGTCAAAGAGTTGCACATTATTGAGGTATGACAGTGTATGAGATATTTGACCCAGGAGCATGAGGACACTTATAGAGATGAGTTGTGGAGGTCTACAATGAACTAAACTGTGTGTATATCTGCATCTTGGGACTATTCAAAGAGAGGACATAGGTTCAGTTGCAAAAAGTGCATAAACATGAAGAGTCTTGTGAGTTTGATGATAGACTTAGGTAGAAGTTCATTGGATTGTCATGAATTGGGTAAGTAGGATGATTTCCTTAGATGATTTCATGGTTCTTATATAGTGGGAACCACTAGCACATGATATGGGCACATGATTTGTTCAATATCTTCACAGTGTTTGACTTAGGTATGTATGTGGAGCTTAGTATGAGGACCAGACATATAGTACAAGGATATAGAGCAATTGTATTCCAGATGGATTTAGGGGGTGTGTTGCAAGTGGAAAATGTGTTATGGGTTCTAGGAGTGTGTTCTCATCCTTAGGGATTGAGGAGTAGGACTATGCAGTGTTGTTGCAATATGGACATGTGTTATTGGATCTTGAGTTGGTCTTCCCAGGTTTTGGGAACCTTTTGCATAAGGGATCTATGAACGAGAGATGTTTCAAGGGTTTGAGAGGATATGGATTGATTGTATTCAAGATGATATTTGATTGGTGTCTAGGGAAGATACAAATGGTTTAAGTTTCATGACTATGGTCATTTTGTTTCACAATGTACACATTGGAGGAGGAGAGGAAGAAGGCAACATACATTAAAAACATAGATTGATGAGGTTACATACAAATTATAGAGGGATATCTTGTTGGTCTCCTCCCTTTCATGTAAAATCTCTGGCAAGGGGACTTAGTTGGTTGATATTAGAGAATATTTCAATATGACAGGTGCTAGAGATTTGTTTGATACTTTCACAGAGACTAGCTCAAACTATGTGTGGGTCTTGGCATGATATTCAAGCATTCAGTATGAGGATCTAGTATAATATCACTATGATTAGATTCAATAGAGGATTTGAGGGTGTCAAATGTGTTATGGGTTCCATAACTCAAGAGGAGTGTTTTCTCAGTCTCGGTGATTGAGAGAAAGGGTTACCACATATTATTTTGAGTTAGTCAGGTGTTTTTTATGCCCAAATGATCTATCTTTAGATCATCAATGGTTCTTGGAGTTAGAGAGGGACACCCTTTCATGTTGTGACCTGAACAAGAAAAGAGATAGATGAGGAGGAGTGGGTAGCTCCACTAGTGGTGAGGTAGGTGGCCCATCTAGTAGCACAGGTACAGAGGGAGCAGTTAGCTCCTTAAGTGGTGAGACAGGTGGCCCCACTAGTAATACCGACTCAAAGGGAGCTATAGTTGAGAGGGATTCATCCCTCAATATATAGTAGGGAGGATAAGCCTCCTAGGATTTTGTAAAGGAAAATGGACAAGGATCAGGTAGCTCCAAAGGTTGTGTGGACTCTGAGGGATTCAGGATACTCAAAGGGAGAATGATTTTAGAGAGATTTAGGAGGCTCAGAGGGAGTCCAAATTTAGAGGGAGTCACGAGGCTCAAAGGGAGTCCAAATTCAGAGGGAGTTATGATTCTTAGAGGGAGATTCAGTCACACAGTGGGAGCCAACCTTCAGGTCCATATGGGAGAAAATCATCTTCCAAGACTTCTAGGTAGGTGTCATGAGTTGAGATGACTAGACATGAGGTTTAGAGGCATGAGGCTTATAGGATAAGGATGTATTCTGAGATGAGATCATGTCAGATAACAATATTTTCTTTAGTGACCGAGGATGCAACCAGTCAGGAGGAATGGGAAGAAGGATTTTCTTTGATGTGAAAGGGAGCATCCAATCAAACAGATTGGAGAGTAGTTGTGGTAGATGATCCAATATGAGAGACAAAGGTACTTCCATGTGATGATGGAGGATGGAATTCCTCCCTTGCTAAGAGGTAGTGTTGATTCTTTGGTAGCATCGGGAGGCATTCCCACTTTTGGAGTGTGGTGAGAATACCTTCCTCGCTAAGAGGGAGTGTTTATTTTTGTAGCTTCAAGCACGTATTATCATATGATCCTAGGTGTTGGGCGTGTGGGAATCATCGTGGGCACCGCATCACACTTTTGGTTTGGTGAAAACCCCCTTGGATTTGAGTGGGGGATTCATGGGTTTGATGATGGGATTTGTGGGATTCTGTTGGGGCTTCACACCCACAAGGAAAACCTAATTTTATGTTGACTTGTGGAGGGGCTTCTATGTTGACCCCTAAGGATTGTATATACAAAAGAGAGGTCATTGAAACATTATACACATCATGATGATAGTGTGGTGACATGATGGATTTGGCATAAGTGAGTTTACAATTGTTCCAAGGAGGAATGGTGATATTAGCAAATAGGAAGTCTGTAAGGTGGAAAATCTATCCTTGAAGATAGAAGCGAAGAAGGTCACACATGTGGAGAAATTGTTTTGTACAATACATGGTTTGTAGGAGGACAAAGCGTGTACATATGTGGGTTGCAGAAGGACGAATCATGTACAGGGTATATTCGGTTTGCAGGAGAGAAAACATCATATCTATGCATATTTCCAAGAATGTGAATCACATATATGAGTTTCTAGGAAGGTACAAATCTATATAGGCTGACAAGTGATGTCAACAGGGTGTACAGGTGGTCTACAACAAATTTGTGTGCAGAGGAGATTCCGAGGGATATTGTTGAGGCTTGGTTTTCAAATTTGTATGATTATTGGAGAACAAGGTTTTTCTTAGTTTTTGTGACTTTGGAGGAAAAGTTCGTCCTCAAATTTTGGTGATATTGTATTGTCTGGGAGGGTTGTTTTTTCCCTTGGGATTTATGATGTTAACAATATTACAAAATTGAAATTGTGACTCATGTATATTGATGATTCATCTTTGAACTTTTTGTTTCCACTTCATATGTTTTCATTCAATAATTTCAGTGTAAAGTTGTTTAGTGATAACAACTCGGGTTTTACTGTTAGATCACTAAGAAACAATTTTTAGATATGAATTTAGTCACATAGAGTTGCATGTAAAAATTGACATAAAAGGACCTATGGATGTTTTTTGTTGTTGTTAATTTTGTAAGTCTATATTACTTGAAATTGGTTGGTATTTATTTAATCCATAATAAGAGATGCTAGTTTCATCCAGTGAATCATCATGTGTTGAGCACACAACACACTTTAAAATTCTAAATTTTTGGGTACCACCCTTTATTTGATTTTTCTAAGGAAATTTCATATGTTTTAAGTTTCTGATTTTTATGCATCTCATATAGGTTATTAAGTTTTTTTATTTAAAGACAAAAACCAAAAAAATTCTAAAAATAAAATAAAAAACCAAGTTTTGAAGAATAAAAAATGATATCGATGAAGTATAAAAAACATTGAAAAATTATGGACAGACATTTTTGTAGGTCATTGATGAAAAATAGAGAATTGTGGAGAACACCAGTGGATACATGTTTTTGAGAAAACTTTGATGGAAACACTTTTTTTAGGACTATTGAAAAGGGGTCTAAAAATACTTTTCTTGAAAGTGCTAAAAAAAAACACATTTTTCAACGGGTACCAAAAGGTTTGATCAAACATTTTCCTTGAGCATTAAAAAGGCAATAACAATTTTTTTTAGACCATTGATAGACATTCAATAGTTTTTTTTAAGCACCGAAAACATGAAAAATACCTTTTTAAAACTCAACGATAACACGTTTTTAGAACTCATCAAAACATGTTTTTGGAAAAGCACTGATAGAAATGGTAAATTTTATTTAACCCATTGATACGCTTTTTTGGGAAATTGTCGAATTTAAGACTTTTCCCCAACATCTAAATGGAAAGGGTCTTTTGGAAAACATTGATACATTGATTAGAGGTTTTTTAGAAAGTTCCATAACATGGTCCGAGAGGTTTTTTGGCTTGCTCTAATACAAGTTTTTTGGGAACCTTTGACAAATTTATGTTTCTAGCAACTAACTGAAAGAACATTTTAGGAAATCATTGATAGATAAATAGGTGGGATTTTTTTGGAGAATGTTGATAGATCGCATAACCATTTTGGGATCCACCAAGTACATGACCACATGTTCTAGCTAATCAATATTTTCATTGACATGTTTTTCGAGGTGTTTAATAGATTTCAAAAAGGAACAACATGTTTTTCAAACTCACCAAAATAGTAAATTAAGTTTTTGGGCACCCCCCAAAGAACACATACCACCATTAAAACATGTGGATTTTGGAATTGGTAGTGTCCCATAGGATTTACATTCTAGTAACTAAACAAATATCACTCGATTCACTAGGATCATGTCATCATACCTCTTATATTTGATCCCTTAGTCATTAAATCCCAACAACATCGGTTGATTTAATCATTTGTTCTTTTATATTTTGGAAGAGATCTTTGAAAATTCATGTTTATCACTTCTATCGACAAAGAAAAGTTGGGTGATATCAAGACCATTCCATAGGAGTGTTGCACACATTATCTCCAAAAAAAGTATTAGGTTTCTTTCTCCAAGGGTAATTATTATTTATTTTTCTATGAGAAATCTAAATAGGTAAGTAAACCAAATGAAAAAATGCTTTTTGTTTTAGGAATTATAGGGAGGAACTAGTTTTTTTTTTTGAAAATGTGAAAGTCTAGTCAATTATTTCTTTATGAAATAAATTTATTTATGTTCAAATTGGTACAATAAATCATCAGCTTTTGATTTTCAAAATAATTGTCTATCATTTCATCAATTATATTGGGATATTGTTTCCACTAAAAGAGGGAAAGATTAATTATTACTCCCTCCGCTAACTTGTAGACAATATGATGCCAAGAAGAACCCCTATTTGGACAATAGCAAAAACACCAAAGAATAAGAAGAAGGAAACAAGGGAAATTTCACTCGAAGTCCTAATTGTGATCGAGGATCCAATGGAGTATGTTTTACTAGTAATCCAATTACCCGTGACAGTAGAAACTCCATTACGACCAATTTATAAATACATGGATACAAGAACCAAAACATAGGTTTCATTTCATATCTAGAATGAATTGTATCATAATTTTAATGAAGAAGAATAATTATAAGTCAGACCCCAAAATGACCATGATGCAAGGGAATTAGATGAAAAATCCTTTATGAATATCATGAGATCTTTCCTACATGTTGTTACAACCGGAGCACTCATTTTTCTATGTAAAAAATAAATTGAATGGATCATTAGTCACATTGATTCTAAGAATTTTTTGATCAATGATGTTAAGGGGAATTGTGTGGGTATTTTCTTACCCCCATAGGTGGAAAAATATTACAAGTTTACAACAAAATTAATCCTCAATAGTACCTTTGTGAAAAAATCATATGACCATCAAGAATTAAGGAAGATAATAACTAGTTGGTGGAGGGAAGATAAGAGTTTGTTCCATAGGAATTATGGATGGTACAACACTATAGGATTAAGAGAACCATACATATATATCATGGTTCTATTTTGTTTATTATTGGGAGAAAAGTATTGTTCTTATTTTATAGATGCATGGATCCCACTAGCCTACACTGTGTGGCTACCATAGGAAAATATTTCAATTAGACAAACATCTTGTCAGGTTAGATGGGTTCTAAAATTGAAAAGACCTAACAGACAACTAAGGATCTAGATGGTGTGGCTTCCTCTTATATGGATTCATGTCTATTAGATTTTATGTGCTTTAGGAATGTATTCTCAGGGATGAATTTAAATTGGAATGTTTCAAAATATCTAGTCCATGTGTATTTTCATATGCTTTGGGAGAATAAGTACAAAATATATTATTCCCTCATAAGTGATTCTTTCTTGGCAAGGCTATATTTCATTATTTTTTGTAGAGAAATATCAAGACCGATGATGAAGCTAAGGATCTTATTTCATGCATTGGAAGTTGGTATTTAGAAGAGGACCTTACATACATTAGTATTTATGGGGCAGTTGTTGCAACTCACTTATTTCCCAAGTATGTACCAAATAGATTGGTTATGGTATAAATATGACATCAAACCATCCTTTAGGGGTTCAATTCATCTCTAGAAAAGGAAGTCAATAAAAGGACTTTATCCCTTATGGTTTCAAAATCAATCATTATTTTGTCAAGGATATAAGACAATCAAGGAAAGAAGGGATAAAACATTTGGAATATAGGTTCCAAAAAGGAAGATTCAAAAGGAACAATCCCAAAGGATTATTTTTGCAATATGTTGAACAAGTGTCCCATAGATGGCCATATATTCATGAAAGGTTGGAGGAGGAAAATCTGAAAATTCCAAAAAATGGGATGAAGTGTTGGAAAGAATAAGTAACCCTCACATAAGTATTTTAAAAATCTTATCTCTAGATGAAAAAATATGGAGATAAATAGTGGTCTAGATACTAATAAGGCATTTGAAGTCGAAGAAACAAAACAAGAGGAAATCAATTTAAGGGAAGAAGCAGAACAACATGCCATTGAAGAGGAACACGATAGATCACATTGGGAGATGAAACTGTTAGCACTATAAGTCACACCTAGACTACTATAGGTGTAAGCCTAGTACCCATCAAAATATGAAAAATTAAATCAATTTAAATCGGGTGGATCAGAAAGAAAGAACAAGAAAGAGGCAAACAATATGACTATAGATCATTGATCTACCATTGGGCATGGAGTCAAAACCACTCTGCAGATTGGAGGAAATCAAGCTAAATATCATGTTAAGAGATGATATGATGATGATTAGAATAGAGGAAAGTGAACAAAAGAAGAATTTCTACTAAATAGAGATCCTCTCTTCAAAATATATTGAAAAATTATTGAAAAGAAACAATTATTAACAGGCCAACTATAACAAATCCTTTGTTGCTCAGGGATCCATTAATCGAAGGCAACCTTTGATTCTCAGAACCTGCAATATTTTCAATCAAGAATATAACAAAAGAAATGTAAAACAAATAAGATAAACTAATAAACAACTCTCTTGAATCTTTAATGGTATAAATGTTAATTACAAACAGGTCCTCAGGGTTACAAATGAGCAGTTAAATTGCTCCTTCAACTCTCTCCTCTCTTGAATCATGAATCCAATCCTTTCCTTATCAAAATCCACTTCATATATAGTGAATGATCTCTCTCTACTCTAAGGAGTTAGAAACCAAGGAGCTACATAAGATTCTCCTCCATTTAGGATTATGTTACAAAATTTTCCAACAAAAACATAACAAATTCCTATTTTGGGGATCTTGTCTATTGTGATAAATGACTTTTGAAATGGGTCATGCTGCTTGATTTGGAGATGGAACACATGTCCCTCATGTCCAACTAAGTCATGGGAAACCATTTGAACCTTCCTTGACAACTGGAATCCCTCCTATAGCTCGTATTTGTCAAACTTTTAAAGTTCGGAGCGCCTTTGACAACATGCATTGCAAACTTTCCTATAGGTGATGTTTTTATCTTTTCTCCAAAAATACGAAATGGGTCAGGATGATGTTTTGTCAGAAAGTCAAACAAATCATTTTTTTCCTCCACACCAAATTTAAGAAAAACCCATATCGTGATTCAAAATTTAGATTAAAACAAAACTGT
The DNA here is from genome assembly GCA_000966675.3 of Picea glauca. Classification (NCBI taxonomy): domain Eukaryota; kingdom Viridiplantae; phylum Streptophyta; class Pinopsida; order Pinales; family Pinaceae; genus Picea; species Picea glauca. The sequence continues at coordinate 12,370 of JZKD02S0140819.1, read as the reverse complement.
TGTGTGCTAATTGCTACAAACTATCCCAAATTACCAGTTCGTAGTGCCAGTGAGTCCAGGTGCTTCTAACTTTCTTGTAGTAGTCTATTTTATTGCAAAAAGATTCCAACCTTTCAAAACTTGTACCTGGAGTAGGATAGACCTTCCACAAGATGTTGCAAGCTTATTTCAACCTGAAGTAAACTTGAAACAAAAAAAGATGCTAAGTTTAACTAAAAATCCAAAATCATCACTTAGTGTTGTAACTTCATGCAAAAACCATGGAAAAAATGTTTATGATGTGGAATATCATATTGTATTCATATTTTGGTTCTGGTACTCATTCTAGTAGACATATTAACCAATATATCTAAATTCCTTTTTTCCACTTCAGGATGCCCTCTTTGCATTTTCTGACAAAAATAAGGAAACCCACCCTCTGGAAGGCTTCCTTGAAAAATGGTTCAGAGATGATGAATTTCATGTCATAAGGTTCAATTCTCACAATCTCTCCCCCCTTGTGTATTTTCTTTCTTTGTTGACTATCCATGATTTCGATCTTAAAAACCTCTTGTAAACTCTTATGACAATGCTATGTGAAATATATAGTAAAACAAGGGTTTTTTGGGTTGAATTCCAGAGTTGATATACTCATGGTTCACCTATCTGAAAACTTATACACAGCACTGGTATGGAGTTGGGAAAATTGCAAGGAGTGATAAAAAAAAAAAAAATCCAGTCTGAGTGAAAATGAAGACAAGCAAAAGAGNACATGAAGAGTCTTGTGAGTTTGATGATAGACTTAGGTAGAAGTTCATTGGATTGTCATGAATTGGGTAAGTAGGATGATTTCCTTAGATGATTTCATGGTTCTTATATAGTGGGAACCACTAGCACATGATATGGGCACATGATTTGTTCAATATCTTCACAGTGTTTGACTTAGGTATGTATGTGGAGCTTAGTATGAGGACCAGACATATAGTACAAGGATATAGAGCAATTGTATTCCAGATGGATTTAGGGGGTGTGTTGCAAGTGGAAAATGTGTTATGGGTTCTAGGAGTGTGTTCTCATCCTTAGGGATTGAGGAGTAGGACTATGCAGTGTTGTTGCAATATGGACATGTGTTATTGGATCTTGAGTTGGTCTTCCCAGGTTTTGGGAACCTTTTGCATAAGGGATCTATGAACGAGAGATGTTTCAAGGGTTTGAGAGGATATGGATTGATTGTATTCAAGATGATATTTGATTGGTGTCTAGGGAAGATACAAATGGTTTAAGTTTCATGACTATGGTCATTTTGTTTCACAATGTACACATTGGAGGAGGAGAGGAAGAAGGCAACATACATTAAAAACATAGATTGATGAGGTTACATACAAATTATAGAGGGATATCTTGTTGGTCTCCTCCCTTTCATGTAAAATCTCTGGCAAGGGGACTTAGTTGGTTGATATTAGAGAATATTTCAATATGACAGGTGCTAGAGATTTGTTTGATACTTTCACAGAGACTAGCTCAAACTATGTGTGGGTCTTGGCATGATATTCAAGCATTCAGTATGAGGATCTAGTATAATATCACTATGATTAGATTCAATAGAGGATTTGAGGGTGTCAAATGTGTTATGGGTTCCATAACTCAAGAGGATTGTTTTCTCAGTCTCAGTGATTGAGAGAAAGGGTTACCACATATTATTTTGAGTTAGTCAGGTGTTTTTTATGCCCAAATGATCTAGCTTTAGATCATCAATGGTTCTTGGAGTTAGAGAGGGCCACCCTTTCATGTTGTGACCTGAACAAGAAAAGAGATAGATGAGGAGGAGTGGGTAGCTCCACTAGTGGTGAGGTAGGTGGCCCATCTAGTAGCACAGGTACAGAGGGAGCAATTAGCTCCTTAAGTGGTGAGACAGGTGGCCCCACTAGTAATACTGACTCAAAGGGAGCTAGAGTTGAGAGGGATTCATCCCTCAATATATAGTAGGGAGGATAAGCCTCCTAGGATTTTGTAAAGGAAAATGGACAAGGATCAGGTAGCTCCAAAGGTTGTGTGGACTCTGAGGGATTCAGGATACTCAAAGGGAGAATGATTTTAGAGAGATTTAGGAGGCTCAGAGGGAGTCCAAATTTAGAGGGAGTCACGAGGCTCAAAGGGAGTCCAAATTCAGAGGGAGTTATGATTCTTAGAGGGAGATTCAGTCACACAGTGGGAGCCAACCTTCAGGTCCATATGGGAGAAAATCATCTTCCAAGACTTCTAGGTAGGTGTCATGAGTTGAGATGACTAGACATGAGGTTTAGAGGCATGAGGCTTATAGGATAAGGATGTATTCTGAGATGAGATCATGTCAGATAACAATATTTTCTTTAGTGACCGAGGATGCAACCAGTCAGGAGGAATGGGAAGAAGGATTTTCTTTGATGTGAAAGGGAGCATCCAATCAAACAGATTGGAGAGTAGTTGTGGTAGATGATCCAATATGAGAGACAAAGGTACTTCCATGTGATGATGGAGGATGGAATTCCTCCCTTGCTAAGAGGTAGTGTTGATTCTTTGGTAGCATCGGGAGGCATTCCCACTTTTGGAGTGTGGTGAGAATACCTTCCTCGCTAAGAGGGAGTGTTTATTTTTGTAGCTTCAAGCACGTATTATCATATGATCCTAGGTGTTGGGCGTGTGGGAATCATCGTGGGCACCGCATCACACTTTTGGTTTGGTGAAAACCCCCTTGGATTTGAGTGGGGGATTCATGGGTTTGATGATGGGATTTGTGGGATTCTGTTGGGGCTTCACACCCACAAGGAAAACCTAATTTTATGTTGACTTGTGGAGGGGCTTCTATGTTGACCCCTAAGGATTGTATATACAAAAGAGAGGTCATTGAAACATTATACACATCATGATGATAGTGTGGTGACATGATGGATTTGGCATAAGTGAGTTTACAATTGTTCCAAGGAGGAATGGTGATATTAGCAAATAGGAAGTCTGTAAGGTGGAAAATCTATCCTTGAAGATAGAAGCGAAGAAGGTCACACATGTGGAGAAATTGTTTTGTACAATACATGGTTTGTAGGAGGACAAAGCGTGTACATATGTGGGTTGCAGAAGGACGAATCATGTACAGGGTATATTCGGTTTGCAGGAGAGAAAACATCATATCTATGCATATTTCCAAGAATGTGAATCACATATATGAGTTTCTAGGAAGGTACAAATCTATATAGGCTGACAAGTGATGTCAACAGGGTGTACAGGTGGTCTACAACAAATTTGTGTGCAGAGGAGATTCCGAGGGATATTGTTGAGGCTTGGTTTTCAAATTTGTATGATTATTGGAGAACAAGGTTTTTCTTAGTTTTTGTGACTTTGGAGGAAAAGTTCGTCCTCAAATTTTGGTGATATTGTATTGTCTGGGAGGGTTGTTTTTTCCCTTGGGATTTATGATGTTAACAATATTACAAAATTGAAATTGTGACTCATGTATATTGATGATTCATCTTTGAACTTTTTGTTTCCACTTCATATGTTTTCATTCAATAATTTCAGTGTAAAGTTGTTTAGTGATAACAACTCGGGTTTTACTGTTAGATCACTAAGAAACAATTTTTAGATATGAATTTAGTCACATAGAGTTGCATGTAAAAATTGACATAAAAGGACCTATGGATGTTTTTTGTTGTTGTTAATTTTGTAAGTCTATATTACTTGAAATTGGTTGGTATTTATTTAATCCATAATAAGAGATGCTAGTTTCATCCAGTGAATCATCATGTGTTGAGCACACAACACACTTTAAAATTCTAAATTTTTGGGTACCACCCTTTATTTGATTTTTCTAAGGAAATTTCATATGTTTTAAGTTTCTGATTTTTATGCATCTCATATAGGTTATTAAGTTTTTTTATTTAAAGACAAAAACCAAAAAAATTCTAAAAATAAAATAAAAAACCAAGTTTTGAAGAATAAAAAATGATATCGATGAAGTATAAAAAACATTGAAAAATTATGGACAGACATTTTTGTAGGTCATTGATGAAAAATAGAGAATTGTGGAGAACACCAGTGGATACATGTTTTTGAGAAAACTTTGATGGAAACACTTTTTTTAGGACTATTGAAAAGGGGTCTAAAAATACTTTTCTTGAAAGTGCTAAAAAAAAACACATTTTTCAACGGGTACCAAAAGGTTTGATCAAACATTTTCCTTGAGCATTAAAAAGGCAATAACAATTTTTTTTAGACCATTGATAGACATTCAATAGTTTTTTTTAAGCACCGAAAACATGAAAAATACCTTTTTAAAACTCAACGATAACACGTTTTTAGAACTCATCAAAACATGTTTTTGGAAAAGCACTGATAGAAATGGTAAATTTTATTTAACCCATTGATACGCTTTTTTGGGAAATTGTCGAATTTAAGACTTTTCCCCAACATCTAAATGGAAAGGGTCTTTTGGAAAACATTGATACATTGATTAGAGGTTTTTTAGAAAGTTCCATAACATGGTCCGAGAGGTTTTTTGGCTTGCTCTAATACAAGTTTTTTGGGAACCTTTGACAAATTTATGTTTCTAGCAACTAACTGAAAGAACATTTTAGGAAATCATTGATAGATAAATAGGTGGGATTTTTTTGGAGAATGTTGATAGATCGCATAACCATTTTGGGATCCACCAAGTACATGACCACATGTTCTAGCTAATCAATATTTTCATTGACATGTTTTTCGAGGTGTTTAATAGATTTCAAAAAGGAACAACATGTTTTTCAAACTCACCAAAATAGTAAATTAAGTTTTTGGGCACCCCCCAAAGAACACATACCACCATTAAAACATGTGGATTTTGGAATTGGTAGTGTCCCATAGGATTTACATTCTAGTAACTAAACAAATATCACTCGATTCACTAGGATCATGTCATCATACCTCTTATATTTGATCCCTTAGTCATTAAATCCCAACAACATCGGTTGATTTAATCATTTGTTCTTTTATATTTTGGAAGAGATCTTTGAAAATTCATGTTTATCACTTCTATCGACAAAGAAAAGTTGGGTGATATCAAGACCATTCCATAGGAGTGTTGCACACATTATCTCCAAAAAAAGTATTAGGTTTCTTTCTCCAAGGGTAATTATTATTTATTTTTCTATGAGAAATCTAAATAGGTAAGTAAACCAAATGAAAAAATGCTTTTTGTTTTAGGAATTATAGGGAGGAACTAGTTTTTTTTTTTGAAAATGTGAAAGTCTAGTCAATTATTTCTTTATGAAATAAATTTATTTATGTTCAAATTGGTACAATAAATCATCAGCTTTTGATTTTCAAAATAATTGTCTATCATTTCATCAATTATATTGGGATATTGTTTCCACTAAAAGAGGGAAAGATTAATTATTACTCCCTCCGCTAACTTGTAGACAATATGATGCCAAGAAGAACCCCTATTTGGACAATAGCAAAAACACCAAAGAATAAGAAGAAGGAAACAAGGGAAATTTCACTCGAAGTCCTAATTGTGATCGAGGATCCAATGGAGTATGTTTTACTAGTAATCCAATTACCCGTGACAGTAGAAACTCCATTACGACCAATTTATAAATACATGGATACAAGAACCAAAACATAGGTTTCATTTCATATCTAGAATGAATTGTATCATAATTTTAATGAAGAAGAATAATTATAAGTCAGACCCCAAAATGACCATGATGCAAGGGAATTAGATGAAAAATCCTTTATGAATATCATGAGATCTTTCCTACATGTTGTTACAACCGGAGCACTCATTTTTCTATGTAAAAAATAAATTGAATGGATCATTAGTCACATTGATTCTAAGAATTTTTTGATCAATGATGTTAAGGGGAATTGTGTGGGTATTTTCTTACCCCCATAGGTGGAAAAATATTACAAGTTTACAACAAAATTAATCCTCAATAGTACCTTTGTGAAAAAATCATATGACCATCAAGAATTAAGGAAGATAATAACTAGTTGGTGGAGGGAAGATAAGAGTTTGTTCCATAGGAATTATGGATGGTACAACACTATAGGATTAAGAGAACCATACATATATATCATGGTTCTATTTTGTTTATTATTGGGAGAAAAGTATTGTTCTTATTTTATAGATGCATGGATCCCACTAGCCTACACTGTGTGGCTACCATAGGAAAATATTTCAATTAGACAAACATCTTGTCAGGTTAGATGGGTTCTAAAATTGAAAAGACCTAACAGACAACTAAGGATCTAGATGGTGTGGCTTCCTCTTATATGGATTCATGTCTATTAGATTTTATGTGCTTTAGGAATGTATTCTCAGGGATGAATTTAAATTGGAATGTTTCAAAATATCTAGTCCATGTGTATTTTCATATGCTTTGGGAGAATAAGTACAAAATATATTATTCCCTCATAAGTGATTCTTTCTTGGCAAGGCTATATTTCATTATTTTTTGTAGAGAAATATCAAGACCGATGATGAAGCTAAGGATCTTATTTCATGCATTGGAAGTTGGTATTTAGAAGAGGACCTTACATACATTAGTATTTATGGGGCAGTTGTTGCAACTCACTTATTTCCCAAGTATGTACCAAATAGATTGGTTATGGTATAAATATGACATCAAACCATCCTTTAGGGGTTCAATTCATCTCTAGAAAAGGAAGTCAATAAAAGGACTTTATCCCTTATGGTTTCAAAATCAATCATTATTTTGTCAAGGATATAAGACAATCAAGGAAAGAAGGGATAAAACATTTGGAATATAGGTTCCAAAAAGGAAGATTCAAAAGGAACAATCCCAAAGGATTATTTTTGCAATATGTTGAACAAGTGTCCCATAGATGGCCATATATTCATGAAAGGTTGGAGGAGGAAAATCTGAAAATTCCAAAAAATGGGATGAAGTGTTGGAAAGAATAAGTAACCCTCACATAAGTATTTTAAAAATCTTATCTCTAGATGAAAAAATATGGAGATAAATAGTGGTCTAGATACTAATAAGGCATTTGAAGTCGAAGAAACAAAACAAGAGGAAATCAATTTAAGGGAAGAAGCAGAACAACATGCCATTGAAGAGGAACACGATAGATCACATTGGGAGATGAAACTGTTAGCACTATAAGTCACACCTAGACTACTATAGGTGTAAGCCTAGTACCCATCAAAATATGAAAAATTAAATCAATTTAAATCGGGTGGATCAGAAAGAAAGAACAAGAAAGAGGCAAACAATATGACTATAGATCATTGATCTACCATTGGGCATGGAGTCAAAACCACTCTGCAGATTGGAGGAAATCAAGCTAAATATCATGTTAAGAGATGATATGATGATGATTAGAATAGAGGAAAGTGAACAAAAGAAGAATTTCTACTAAATAGAGATCCTCTCTTCAAAATATATTGAAAAATTATTGAAAAGAAACAATTATTAACAGGCCAACTATAACAAATCCTTTGTTGCTCAGGGATCCATTAATCGAAGGCAACCTTTGATTCTCAGAACCTGCAATATTTTCAATCAAGAATATAACAAAAGAAATGTAAAACAAATAAGATAAACTAATAAACAACTCTCTTGAATCTTTAATGGTATAAATGTTAATTACAAACAGGTCCTCAGGGTTACAAATGAGCAGTTAAATTGCTCCTTCAACTCTCTCCTCTCTTGAATCATGAATCCAATCCTTTCCTTATCAAAATCCACTTCATATATAGTGAATGATCTCTCTCTACTCTAAGGAGTTAGAAACCAAGGAGCTACATAAGATTCTCCTCCATTTAGGATTATGTTACAAAATTTTCCAACAAAAACATAACAAATTCCTATTTTGGGGATCTTGTCTATTGTGATAAATGACTTTTGAAATGGGTCATGCTGCTTGATTTGGAGATGGAACACATGTCCCTCATGTCCAACTAAGTCATGGGAAACCATTTGAACCTTCCTTGACAACTGGAATCCCTCCTATAGCTCGTATTTGTCAAACTTTTAAAGTTCGGAGCGCCTTTGACAACATGCATTGCAAACTTTCCTATAGGTGATGTTTTTATCTTTTCTCCAAAAATACGAAATGGGTCAGGATGATGTTTTGTCAGAAAGTCAAACAAATCATTTTTTTCCTCCACACCAAATTTAAGAAAAACCCATATCGTGATTCAAAATTTAGATTAAAACAAAACTGTTGTGTGCTAATTGCTACAAACTATCCCAAATTACCAGTTCGTAGTGCCAGTGAGTCCAGGTGCTTCTAACTTTCTTGTAGTAGTCTATTTTATTGCAAAAAGATTCCAACCTTTCAAAACTTGTACCTGGAGTAGGATAGACCTTCCACAAGATGTTGCAAGCTTATTTCAACCTGAAGTAAACTTGAAACAAAAAAAGATGCTAAGTTTAACTAAAAATCCAAAATCATCACTTAGTGTTGTAACTTCATGCAAAAACCATGGAAAAAATGTTTATGATGTGGAATATCATATTGTATTCATATTTTGGTTCTGGTACTCATTCTAGTAGACATATTAACCAATATATCTAAATTCCTTTTTTCCACTTCAGGATGCCCTCTTTGCATTTTCTGACAAAAATAAGGAAACCCACCCTCTGGAAGGCTTCCTTGAAAAATGGTTCAGAGATGATGAATTTCATGTCATAAGGTTCAATTCTCACAATCTCTCCCCCCTTGTGTATTTTCTTTCTTTGTTGACTATCCATGATTTCGATCTTAAAAACCTCTTGTAAACTCTTATGACAATGCTATGTGAAATATATAGTAAAACAAGGGTTTTTTGGGTTGAATTCCAGAGTTGATATACTCATGGTTCACCTATCTGAAAACTTATACACAGCACTGGTATGGAGTTGGGAAAATTGCAAGGAGTGATAAAAAAAAAAAAAATCCAGTCTGAGTGAAAATGAAGACAAGCAAAAGAGNAAAAAAAAAAAATGCATCTTTAATTTTTTTAACCAATTGGTTGTGTATAGGAGATGATCCTCCCAACCATAGGCTTGTTGTTCCAAATATCAACATCAAGCCAACCCTGCGTTGAGGCTATGATTCCACAAGGAGATTTGTCCCTCTTGGTTTTCCACTCTCCATAATCAACATCCCAAAACCTAATTTATACTCTACAACAAATTTCAATCCTCCATATCTGTCTTTCCTCTCATCCCACACAACCTAAGGAATGGGATCCCCGTTCACTACACATAGTCCCTCAATCCTTCTTACTTTCCTTTATGTTGATTTTTTTAGCTTCAAGAGGTATTCCCACAAGAGGCCAAGGTGTCAGACATGTGGGAATCTTTTTTGGCACCATATTAGCCTTTAGTTTGAGTGAAATCGACCTTCGAATGAGGCCAGGTCCTCATAGGAAAGTCGATGGGATTTGTGGGCTTGTGATGGGGGTTTACACCCACAAAGAGGAATGAAATATTCTAATTAATTGTTGATTTTAGAAGGGATCCCTAATATCACTTATTTTACTTGTATATAAAGGAGAGAAGTCATTGTGACATTTTCCCATTGTGTAAGGATGGAGTTAGCATAAGTGAGTCTGCACTTGTGCTAGGTGACTTGGTGTTTTCAACAAAGGGAAATTATACATGATGGAAAATTTGGCATAAGGTTGAGGACTCTCTATTTTTTGTTCTTGGCAGGGAAAATCACACCGCACGTGTGGGAAAAAGAGCCAACCATAGAAGGAAGAGACTGTACGAGTGGAGCGAGTCATATATAAGGGTTTGTACATGTTTACATGCATGTACATGGGTTTTACTAGGAACAATCACTTACATATGTGGGTTATAGTGGGAACAAACATGTACATATATGGGTTGTAGTGGGAACAATTGTGTACATCCATATAGAGCTTCCTTGGCAGGTGTAGGTTCATACAAGGATGACAGGCAACATCAACAGGTCATACATGTGGCCTGTAGAGGATTTGCGGGAAAAATGTATTTCCACAATAGTAGTTGAGTTTTGGTTTTCTGATTTGTATGGTTATTGGAGGACAAGTTGTCCTCATATTTTGGTGATATTTTTACTAGTTGAGAGGACAAGGTTGTCCTCAGAGTTGGTGATATTGTATTGGTTGGGAGGGATGGTTTTTCCCTTAGGATTTTTGAATTTGATAATATTATAAGAACAAAAATATTGTGTCTCATATGTGTTGATGATTCATCTATGATATTTTGTGTTTTTGTTGGCCCTCGACCAAGTTTTGAGGCAACATTGGTCAGGTTTGACCAATTTTTGGACTTCGACATAGTGATCGAGGAAGGAGCACCTAGGTGGAGCTAAGATCATAGATATCACTTGTTTTGTGGACTTTGTGGACCCAACATGGGGTTCTTAGGGTTTTGTAACAGGTTATGGGATGTCGACCCATGGGTTTACCCATGATTAGGCCTTTTTGTAAATGTAAAAGTATAAATAAATATTGTAAGGATGCGTAGTAGTAGAAGTAATTCGATAGCTTGCAAGGCTAAGTGAAAGTAGTTTTGGGTTTCTTAGTGCAGCATACTGTGTATGTAATGCTCTATTCTTGATAGAGGAGTTGGATCTGTGACTTGACCTAATTTTGGAAAGGTGGATCTGGTGCTTAGTGCGCAGATCACCTATCTAGTGTGAAGCTTGGCCCTGTGGCTTAGTGCGTAGGAGAAGATAAATGTAAGATATTGAAGCCTAATAAATAATAAGAAGCTGTTTTTAACAGACCCGTGATGGGGCATAAATACAAAAAAAATTGTTTTCCTCAATTAGTCGAATCCTCCATCCATGGTCTATAATCCTGGTCAATGGACCTTCAAAACTCCTGAGTTGAAGCAGATCTTTGGTTCCTTACTGGAAACTCTAAGAAATCAATCCATGGGTCTTTACAAGACTTCACCCATGCAAACTAGCACCATCCGCAAGCCCCCTCCATGTGACCACTACCCGTGACCACAAGCCTAACTAAAAGGCGCGTCATGAAATCACATATCAGGTCCTTGCATGTGAGTCACGTTGACTCTCCCAATATCTGATATCCTGACAGGGAACTAACACTTGCTAGATCCTCCTTCATATGACCACTATCTATGGCCCAAGGCTCAACCTTAAGCACTTATCGAGACTTCATGTTTCTTGAAGATGGAGGGTCACTCACCTCCCTTCTCCCAATATCCGAAATGCCGATATCTCCTTGCCATAGATCAATGGTCCCGATTCTTCCATGATATGATCATCTAGATCACGTTGATATTTCATGTATCAGAACTTTTGATATGATTCACCTCCATTCTCCTAACTCCCGAAATACCGATTTCCCGATCAGAGAATCCTCTAGGTGCTAGCTCCTCCCGCTAGGCTCCTTTGATTAAGACGTTGGGTGATAACCTGGGGCCCAACTACCAAGAACTTTGAGACTTCATGTTTCATGTATCCCGAGGGAAATTCACTTCTCCTCTCTAAAGTCCGATATGCGAACTCCCTCCAAGACCCAATCTACATCCCACACTCTCCCTTCGATTGACGGTTGCGATCAAATTGCGAGTTTGTGTTTCGGTTATTTGGATGTGAGTCCACCCTAACTCTTCTGATCCCTGATCTTATGATAGAGTCAGATAAATGGTCCACGGTCTTCCATTATCCAACTTTCTTGATCTCCTTTCTCACAAATCAGGATTTCACATTTCGCGACTTTGGAGGTTGGCTTACCTCTGTTTCCCCGATTCTCGATTTCTCGATATCCACTTTCCAGATGAATGGTCTGGATCCCTCCTTCGATAAACGATTATGATCCTTTCGTGAACTGGGACTTCATGATTTCTCACGACTCCTATCTCTGATTTCCTGAGTTGCGAGTTAGATAAATGATGATCTCTCACCACGCATCCCTTCTCAATGGACGGCTAGGATCCTTTCGCGAACTTGGACTTCACAAGTTCGCTCTCTTGTGAAACTCCAAAAAGGTTAAATCTCGTGCACTTTCCACTAGACCCAATGAATGTTGGTCCACATGCTCCGATCTAAATGTTGAGATCTGATCTCCTCTATGCTCATTCCTCGTCGCCTAGACTCTAATTTGACGATCCAAGTGGGTCCCGATAGATCTTGGGATCTATGGCCGAGATCACATCGCGATTTCGGATTTCAGAGGTTTAGTCGCACCAACGTGTGATTTTTTTGTTGTGAGAAATCCAAAATCACTGATCCAATGGTCGAGGTGGGTCTCGATAGATCCTTAGATCTATGGCCCAGATCACATCAGGATTTTGGGTTTTAGAATTCAAAGGATCCATCCCTTTCACGATGATTATCAACATTCATTGGACCTACAAAGGCTGAAGAAGTCAATGTTAAGAACCAAACATCAATATAGCAT